>CAUYLG010030602.1:0-53147 GCA_963573385.1 Cacajao melanocephalus
AGACTATGTGATGAAATAGACACTATATTTTTGACACCCTGTCTGAAAATAAAAACAATGTTCCATACACTGTATGCTCACATGAAAAGTAATTCCTACACATAAATGCACACTTTCCATATTTAAAAAAAAAAAAAAAACTGGGGTGCTGGGTGCGGTGGCTCACACCTGTAATCCAAGCACTTTGGAGGCCAAGGCAGGCGGATCACCTGAGGTTGGGAGTTCAAGACCAGCCTGACCAACATGGTGAAACCCTGTTTTTAAAAAAAAAAAGAAAGAAAAAAAAAAAAATTGGAGGCCAGGCAGGGTGACTCATGCCTCTAATCCCAGCACTTTGGGATAAGATGGGCAGATCACCTGAGTTCAGGAGTTCAAGACTAACCTGGCCATCGTGGTGAAACTCCTTCTCTGCTAAAAATGCAAAAATCAGCCAAGCGTGGTGGTGCATACCTGTAATCCCAGTTACTCGCGAGGCAGAGGTTACAGTGAGCAGAGAATGTGCCACTGCCCTCCAGACTGAGCCACAGAGCTGTCTCAAAGAAAAAAAAAAAAGGTGGGGGGAATCAATTGAGCCCAAGAGATTAGGTTGGAAGTGCCTCCACACTCCAGCCTGGGCAACAGACACCCTATGTTGGGAAAAAAAAATCAACAGAAACAAAACAAAACCCCAACATCATGCAAGTCTGGTTTTAAGCAGTTCTTCAGATGTAGTACCAAGATCAACATCAACTTTAATGTTGTTTTTCTCAGAAAGCAACTCTCTAAAAGGAAGCACTTTGCTTTATTTCAGACAACAGAAAGTGCCACCCCTTGGAGAATCACTGCATGAGATCTTGCTCCAGCACTCTGGGTTTTTCGTTGGAATTTTCCTTGACCAGGTTAAAATGGACACAAAACTAAAGATGCATTTATTGTCCCTGTTTGCATGTTTCCTGGAATCCAGACCATAAAACCCTAAAAAGATCATCTCAGGGAAACACAGTCCCAATGAGAGCATCCAAAATGAAATCTAAGATGATATTTAAGAATATACACTGTCAGCAGGGTGCACTGGCTCACACCTGTAATCCCAGCACTTTGGGAGGCTGAGGCAGGCGGATCACAAGATCAGAAGTTCGAGACCAGCCTGGCCAACATGGTGAAACCCCATCTCTACTGAAAATACAAAAAAATTAGCCTGGCGAGGTGACACGTGCCTGTAATTGCAGGTATTCAGGAGGCTGAGGCAGGAGACTCACTTGAACCCAGGAGGCAGAGGTTGCAGTGAGCCGAAGATGCACCAGTGCACTCCAGCCTGACAACAGAGCAAGACTCTGTCTCAAAAAAAAAAAAAAAAAAAAAATACACTGTCAACTGGGCGCACTGGCTCACGCCTGTAATTCCAGCACTTTGGGAGGCTGAGGAGGGTAGATCACAAGGTCAGGAGTTCAAGACCAGCCTGGTCAACTTTAGTAACACCCCATCTCTACTAAAAACACAAAAAGTAGCTGGATATGGTGGCAAGCACCTGTAATTCCTGCTACTATGGAGGTTGAGGCAGGAAAATTCCATGAACTCAGGAGGCAGAGGTTGCAGTGAGCCAAGATCGTGCCATTGCACTCCAGCCTGGGTGACAAAAGCGAAGCTCTGTTTCAAAAAGACGGGACAGACTTGGAAGCTTATTTACTCTCCTAAACAAGGAAACATAGTTTGGATTGATTACACTAAATTTATAGGAGGCCATTGTTTGACCAACACAAATGGAGTCTCTGGAATCAGGTGCCATGTAATGTATTTTTAAAGAAAGATGGGATCTTCAGTGCAGTTCAAAGGTATGATCAGTACATGGTATAGCCTTGAAATCAAGGGACCCTCCCACCCCAGCCTCTGCCATAGCTGGGACTCTGTCTGCCCTACGACAGCTGGCCATGTCAACCATTTTTAAAATGGGCAAGGTGGCTTTTACCTGTAGGACTGCTTGAGCTCTAGAGTTGAGACCATCCTGGCCAGAGTAAGATCCCATCTCTACAAAAGATTGAAAGATATGCCAAATATGGTGCCACATGCCTGTATTATAGTCCCAGCTACTTGTGTGGATGAGGCAAGAGGACCAGTTGAGCCCAGGAGGTCTAGGTTGGAACTGCAACTGCATTCCAAACAGGGCAGAGACCCCCGTCTTGGAGAAAGAAACGAAACCTCAACATCACCCAAGTCTGATTATAAGTATACTCTGCAGATACATTACAAACACCAGTATCAACATCAAGGTTGCTTTTCTCAAACAGTAACTCTCAAAAAGGAAGCACTTTCCTTCCCTTCAGACAACAGAAATTGCTTCCATCCTGAGGGTCACGGCATGAGATCGTCTTGCTCCAGCACTCTGGGTTTTTATTAATTTCCTTGAATCTGGCCCAGCGTGGTGGCTCACACCTATAATCCCAGCACTTTGGGAAGCCGAGGTGGGTGAATCACCTGAGGTCAGGAGTTCAAGACTGGCCTGGCCAATATGATGAAACCTCATCTCTTTAAAAAAAAAAAAATTCCTTGAATCTTAAACCTTGACCAGATTGAAATGAACACAAAAATAAAGATACAGTCAAACATTCATTTTCTCTGTTTGCATGTTTTCTGGAATCGCAAATTACAAACCCATTAAATGAACATCCTGGGTTCCCTGCCTTGAAAGGCTCAAAAAGTTACCCTTGTGAATCCAGGGGCAATCTTCCTGAGTTTTGTCCCCTAAAAGAAAAAGCAATGCCTCCGAGACATACCTTATATTTAACCAAGAGAACTGGCTAGATTTCTAGAGAACAGTAACAGATTTTGAGCCAAGTGCTCACCTGAGCTCCAGTACACGAATATACAGTTCAGATGGGAGCATCCGAAATGCAATCTGAGATGTTTAAGAGTATACATTGTCAGGCTGGGCAGGGTGGCTCACGCTTGTAATCCCAGCACTTTGGGAGGTCAAGGTGGGATGATCACCTGAGGTCAATAGTTTGAGACCACCTTGGTCAATATGGTGAAATGCCCTCTCTACTAAAAATACAAAAATTAGCCAGGCATGGTGGAGGGTAATCCCAGCTACTCGAGAGGCTGAGGCAGGAGAATCTTTTGCACTCAGGAGGTAGAGGATTCAGTGAGCCAAGGCTGTGCCACACTCCAGCCTGGGCAACAAGAGTGAAACTCCCATCTCAAAAAAAAAAAAAAAATGCATTGCCATACACACAAGTATTCTCCAGGATAGACCACAGGCTACGCCATAAAACCTCAAAAGAATTTGAAGAGAAATATACAAGTATGAGTGCGGTGTGGTGGCTGACGCCTGTACTTCTAGCCCTTTGGGAGGCTGAGGCAGGAGGATGCTTGAGCCCTGGAGGTTGAGAGGCTGCTGTGAGCTGTGAACATGCCACTGCACACCAGTCTATGCAAGAGAGAGACCTCATTTCTATATTAAACAATTTATACCAAAAAAAAAAAAACAGAATTTACACTCCTAAAGACCTTTCATGCAGGGAAATTCTCAGGCAATTTACTCACTGTAGCTTCATGACATTACCAGGATGCTTACTTTTTTTTCTTTATAACTATTTCCCTTAAAACCAATTTTCTAAGTACATTTCTTGGATCAACAGCATCAAGAAGTAAACACAATAATCTGATTTCATGCTTGCTTAAAAAACTATTAACATTGACATCAACCTCCTTAGACGCTTGCTCTCAAACTGTGAGGTTCAAGCCCTGCAGGTGCTTTTCATCCAGTTACAGAAAAACACCCCTAGCTTGAAATCACAGACTGAGCATCACTCTCCAAGGAGGGTTGGGGGCTTGGGCATTCTCAGGTGGCATCACCGTGCATCTGAAATCAGAGTACATACAAAAGGCATCCCAGAGCAGTCCACTTTCAATAATGAGCAGAATTCGGCGGAAGTAGGGAGATGTTTGAAATGAGACTGTAAACCAACTCAATGGACATCTATTGAACCCTCCCCAACATTCAAGTGCACGTGTAGAATAGGACAGGACAGACACTGGCTGGGCACAGTGGCTCATGCCTGTAATCCCAAAACTTTGGGAGGCCGAAGCAGGTAGATCATGAGGTCAGGAGTTCGAGACCAGCCTGGCCAACATGGTGAAACCCCGTCTCTACTAACAAATACAAAAATTTGCAGGGCATGGTGGTATGTGACTGTAGTCCCAGCTACTAAGGAGGCTGAGGCAGGAGAATAGCTTGAAGCCAGGAGGTGGAGGTTGCAGTGAGCTGAGATTGTGCCATTATACTCCAGCCTAGCAACACAGAGAGACTCTATCTCAAAAAATAAAAAAAGAATAGGACAGACATTTTAAGAAGACACAGAATACTTGAGACATAAAACGGAAAAAGATTTAAGTACATTACATTCAATGACCACCATGAAATGAAATTAGACATCACTGTTGAGGCCAGGCACAGTGGCTCACGCCTGTAATCCCGGCAGTTTGGGAGGCAGGCAGATCACTTGAGGTCAGGAGTTCAAGACCAGCCTGTCCAACATGGTGAAACCACGTCTCTATTAAAAATACAAAATGAGCTGGGCGTGGTGGCAGGTGCCTGTCATCCCAGCTTGAGAGGCTGAGGCAGGAGAATCACGTGAACCTGGGAGGCAGAGGCTGTAGTTAGCCGAGATCGTGCCATTGCACTGCAGCCTGGGGGACAAGAGCGAGACTTTGTCTCAAGAAAGAAAAGAAAATGGAATGAATTCATCATGGGAAAGCTGACTGCAGTGGGTAGAGAAAGAAAAAACAGAAAAGCAGAGGCCAATCCACAATCCATTATCTGCATCCACTTGGTACAAGGCAATGGGGAATTGGGGATGACTATCACCATTCATTCATACTTCTGGATTTTGGTTGAGTAGTCACAACTGAGAGCCACAAAACTGGGGTGCATTTTCCTTTTAGATCACAGAAAATGCCCCTCAGTTTTGAGGACCTCAGCGTGAATGGCACATCCAGCTACAAAAGTAAGGGGCCAGGTATGGTGGGGACATGCACCTGTAATCGCAGCTACCCAGGAGGCTGAGGCAGGAGAACTGCTTGAACCCGGGAGGCGGATTCAGCTGCCCCACTCTCCTGAGTACCTGGGATTACAGGCGTGCGCCCCCAAGCCTAGCTAATTTTTTTGTATTGTTAGCAGAGACAGGGTTTCACCATGTTGGTCGGGCTAGTCTTGAACTCCTGACCTCAGGTGATCCACCCGCCTCAGCCTCCCAAAGTGCTGGGATTACAGAAACTTGCTTCCTTCATTGTGTTCTATGACTTGCCTTGAAATTCTTTCCAGCAAGAGATCCGAGAACCCGCTTTTGGGGTCTGGATTGGGTGCCTCCTTTTTGGCAACAGTATGACCCTGTTGACCCTCCACACAGAACCCAGCCTCACAACCCAGAGATTGGGTCATTTCTTTGAGGCTGGAGTGAAGTCCAGTTTGTGGTGCAGAACGAGCATCACGGTTTACAGTGTTCACCTGCAGTGGCTCCTGCAGCACCCCCCTACATGCCCGCCACCGCTGACCCACCACGGTGCTCGCCTCAGTCATTGGCTGTCAGCCTTGACGGCACTTTCGTTTCTGACACCAGAAAGTGCCCTCAGGGCTGAGTACCACAGACTGAGAAGTCCCCTCCCTGCATCGTCCAGTACCTGCAAACTGCAAGCACATCCTCTATGCAGAAGATAATTTTAAAACTGAGCTGGGTACAGTGGCTCACGCCTGCAATCCCAGCACTTTGGAAGGCAGGAGTTCGAGACCAGCCTGACCAACATGGTGAAAGCTTATCTCTACTGAAAATAATAAATAAATAAATAAATAAATAAAACAAAATTAGCTGGGCATGGTGGCACACAGCTGTAATCCCGCTACTCAGCAGGCTGAGGCAGGAGAATTGCTTGAACCCGGGAGGCGGAGGTTGCGGTGAGTGGAGATCATGCCATTGTACTCCAGCCTGGGCATCCAGAGCAAAACCTTGTCTCAAGAGAAAAAAAAAGAAAAGAAAAGAAAAAAATCTGCCCTTGTGGGGACCTAAATAAAAAACAAAATGAACCTAAAACCTACGGGGTGTGGTGGCTCAGAGGCCAGGGTGAGAGGATGTTTGACCCCAGGTATTGAAGACCAGCCTAGACAATGATGGGAGACCCCAACCCTACACAAGAAAAAGAAGAATTAGCTGAGCATGGTGGTGCATGCCTGCCGTCCCAGCTACATGGGATGCTAGGGTGAGAGGGTCACTTGAGTCTGGGAGGTTGAGGATACTACATATGAGCCATGATCTCAGCACTGTACTCCAGCCTGGGTGACAGAGACCCCCATCTGGGCAACATGGTGAGACCCAGTCACTACTAAGTGAATAAAATAAAAAACTTTTAAAAACCACTAATGCAGTCCAGGCATGGTGGCTCACACCTGTAATCCCAGCACTTTGGGAGGCCAAGGTGGGAGGATCACATGGTCAGGAGTTCAAGATTAGCCTGGCCAACATGGTGAAACCCCACCCCTGCTAAAAATACAAAAATTAGCTGGGTATGGTGGCGGCCACCTGTAATCCCAGCTACTTGGGAGGCTGAGGCAGGAGAATTGCTTGAACCCAGGAGTCAGAGGCTGCAACAAGCTGAGACCGCACCACTGCACTACAGCCTGAGCGACAGAGTGAAACTCCCTCTCAAAAAAGAGTATTAGGGGCCGAGAATCAAGGTGTGGGAGTCACGACTACAGAGGACTCCATATTGGACATTTTAGGGGAAGTCTTACAATGTGAGGGTCACGTGACCACAGTGGGCGTGGAGAAAGACCAAGGGAAGCCAATAGTTAACTGGACTCTGGACTTCCCATCCTGAGGATGAAAGGAAGGGCAAGCGTCCTAGAGCTCTTTTATACCCCAGGGACCACCCACAGAGGCAGGAGAATGGACTAAAGCCTGGCCACACCCACTCTTGCCCTCCAGCCTTGTCCTAGAAATTTATTTTCCTAGCTTCTGTGAAATGCATTTTTTTTTTTTTTTGAGAGGGAATCTCCCTCTGTGGCCAGGCTGGAGCGCATCGGCACGATCGCGGCCACTGGGAGGCAGAGGTGGTTGGATCACGAGGTCGGGAATTCGAAATCATCCTGTCCAACATAGTGAAACCCCATCTCTACTAAAAACACAAAAAAGTAGCTGGGGGTGGTGGTGGGCGCCTGTAATCCCAGCTACCAGGGAGGCTGAGGTTACGGTGAGATTGCACCACTGCACTCCAACCAGGGTGACAGAGGGGAGTCTCCATCTCAAAACAAACAAACAAACAGAATGAACAAGCCAAAAGCTTTTTCATGCAAATTTGGAAGCTGGTGGAGAATTTGGGAAACCTGAGGGGCCTGCAGGGATCAGGGCTATTTCAGGCCTGATTTACAAGACACTGAACTTTCCCTAATTCTACCGTCGCCCCGCCCTCTCCAAGCACTCCTCAATACAGGTGAGTGCTCTCTGAATGAAGTTTTCTCCTTTGGCCAAATACCCAGCTTTCAAAGAGATGAATGAATTTCTTTGTGACACTCTACTTACTGTTTCACAACCTTTCTTATCCATTAGCTACTCCTAATCTCCTCATTCTTTCTGCAAATCTTTTATGGATCATCCTGGGGGCTAAAATCTCATTCTGTGGAAAGCAGGGCATTTTTTAAAAAGTCCCCAATCACTTTTTAGCCAGAGGCAGAACCGAGGAAAGTTGGGAGAAATTCTTCCTTTTTTTTTTTGAAACAGGGTTTCACTGCCTCCCAAGGTAAAGTTCAGTGGTACAATGAAGGCTCTCTGCAGCCTCGACCCAGTCCTGCGTTCACGCAATCCTCCTACACCAATCCTCCTACCTTTGACTGCCAAGTAGCTGGGACTACAGCATGAGTCGGTAATTTTTAAATTTTTTTATAGAGATGGGGCGCTCTCACTATGTTACCCAGGCTGGTCTTGAATTCCTGGGCTCAAGTGATCCACATGCCTCAGCCTCTCCCAATGTTGGGATTACAGGTGTGAGCCACCTCAGCTCACCTCAGCGTTAGGCGTGGTAGCTCATGCCTGTAATCCCAGCTACTTCGAAGGCTGAGGCAGGAGAATGGCTTGAACCTGGGAGACAGAGGTTGCAGTGAGCCAAGATCACACCACTGCACTCCTCTGCCTTCCAGGTTCAAGCCATTCTCCTGCCTCAGCCTCTCAAGTAGCTGAGACCACAGGCACCCACCACCCCACCATGCCCGGCTATATTTATGTATTGTTAGTAGGGACAGGGTTTTGCCATGTTGCCCAGACTGGTCTTGAACTCCGGAGCTCAAGCTCTCTGTCCACCTCTACCTCCCAAAGTGCTGGGATTATAAGCATGAGCTACCACATCTGGCTAATTTTACAAATACTTTTTACTGAATCCAATACCGTATATCCAACATGAAATTATGTTTGTCCTATGAGTATCATCTCAACATGCAATCAATATGGAAAAAATATTATCATTATTTTATGAGTTGGGGTGTCACTCTGTCACCCAGGCTGGAGCACAGTGGCCTGGTCATAGCTCACTGCAACCTCAAACTCCTGGCCTCATGTGATCCTCCAGGCGTGACTCACCTCCCCCAGCCTGAAAAAAAGCATTAATTGCATCACATATTTTTTTTGGAATTTAAGTGTTCAAAATCTGATTGGCATTTTACACTTAAGGCACATCTCACGTCACACCAGCCACGTTTCAACACTCAGCCACACGTGGCTTGTGGCTACCATGTTGGATGGCTGAGGTCTAGGCAATGACTGCAGTCCCCTGACCTCCCGGTGTCCAGCCCCGTGCCCTCCATGGCATCTTCCACATCCCCCTCAGAGAGATCTCTCCAGCACTCAGAGCTGACCCTGCCCTTTCTCTGCCCAGACCCTCCCATGGGTCCACACTGCCCTCATGATAAAGTCCTAGCTCCTCAGCTTGGCATTCAAGGCCCTGCAAACTGACGGAGGGGTCGGTCAGCTAGATTCAGACAGTTCAGTTTCTCCAGCACTTATGCTATGGCTCACTCCATTCCCTTCCATGAATATTGAAAACAAATACAAAACACACACACACATACACAAAATACAAAACACACACACTGTTCTAAACCAGAAAGAATCCTTTCTTGCATTCAGTCCTTTGACGAGAAAAAAAGTTAAAAACAGGAAAAAAAAAAAATCAGCTACTTGGGAGGCCGAGGCAGAAGGATTGCTCGAGGCCGGGAGGCAGAGGTTGCAGTGAGTGGTGATCCCATCTGTGCTCCAGCCTGGGCAACAAAGGGAGACCTCGTCTAGAAAAAGAAAAGAACCTTTCCTTAATTGGGAAGTGAGACAACCTGGATTTGAACTGGGGTTGTAAAGAAGTGGCTTTATCTTCCTTTCTTTTTTTTTAATTGAGTCAGAGTCTCTGTCACCCAGGCTGGAGTGCAATTGTACCATCTAGGCTCACTGCAACCTCCAACTCTTGGGTTCAAGAGATTCTTCTGCCTCGGCCTCCTGAGTAGCTGGGACTACAGGCACCTGCCACCACACCCGGCTAATTTTTGTATTTTTAGTAGAGAGAGGGTTTCTCTATGTTGGCCAAGCTGGTCTCAAACTCCTGACCTCAGGTGATCCACCCACCTGGGCCTCCCAAAGTGCTGGGATTACAGGCATGAGCCACTGTGCCCAGCCTGGCTTTACCTTTCTTAGCATCAGGTTTTTTCCCTGTTTTTGAGACAGAGTCTCGCTCTGTCACCAGGCTCGAGTGCAATGGCATCATCTTGGCTCACTGCAACCTCTACCTCCTAGGTTCAAGCGATTCTCCTCCCTCAGCCTCCCAAGTAGCTGGGATTACACGCACCCATCACCATGTCTGGCTACTTTTTAAAATATTTTTAGAAGAGACAGGGTTTCACAGTGTTGGCCAGGCTGGTCTAGAATTCCTGACCTCAGGTGATCCGCCCGCCTCAGCTTCCCAAAGTGCTGAGATTATGGGCGTGAGCCACCGCACCCAACCATGGAGAGGCAGATTCCATAAACAAGACCAAACCCATGTTAACACAGAGAGAGAACCAAAACCTCTAGAGAGAACAGAGGGAAACCCGCCAGATAGGACCTTAAGGAGCTGCTGGTTCAAGAACTGCGTAAAAAAAAAGATGAGAAGTGGCTGCTGAATTCGATTCAGAGTCAATGCAATGCCCCTTCCTCCTGATTTCACTACAAGAAAACGCAGGCCCACATCTTTGGAGAATGCCAGTGTCACCGAAGCGCTGAGGAATGTCAGCGGCAAGATTGGGGTAACGAAAAGATACCCATCTTTGTCAACCCTGATGCTACGCCCAGCTCTATGCAAAGGGAGCTGGAGTCAGAAAAGGCAACGCGGATAAAGCTGACGGTGAACAAGCAGTGTGATGCCTCCCAATATAGTCTTGACAGCCAGAGACTCGCCTTTGAGCCAGACCTAGTGACTCGTGATCCTAAAATGCCATCAAATCCTAGGAAAGTACATGGCTGCCTTTCTGCACGTCCTCCAGGATGACATGCCTAAGGTGGAATCTGTAGGACAGATGGACAGGGGGAAGGGCTGGAGCCAGGAGAGACGAGTACACACGGAAACATCCTGTGCACTACCTTCCCATACCAGTTCAGGAACATCACCTCCATCCTGGAATTGTTCCCCAGGTTATTACACCTGGAATGCCAGGCATCACCCAGACCGACTCCATATGATAGTGACGCCCTCAAGAGGTTACCGACTAGCAAGCGCCGCTTCTTTGGATCTGAGATGCTGCAGAATCTGCTCCTGCAATTTCTGCAGCAGTATCGCTTGATCTACGACTACAGAGATTGACAGGGTCTCCTCAATGGTAATCACAATGAGGCCTCTCCCTGACCACTGCCCTCAGCCCTGAGAACCCAGCCCCAAGCAGCTGGTACAGATACTTTGAAGACAGCAGGAAGGCCGGGCATGGTGGTTCACACCTGTAATCCCAGAACTCTGGGAGGTTGAGGCGGGCGATCACCTGAGGTCAGGAGTTCCAGACCAGCCTGGCCAACATGGTGACACCCTGTCTCTACTAAAAAACAAACAAAAAATTAGCCACTGAGGTGGCATGCGCCTATAATCCCAACTACTTGGGAGGCTGAAGCAGGAGAATCACTTGAACCTGGTGGGCAGACATTGCAGTGAGCCGAGATCCTGCCACTGCACTCCAGCCTCCAGTCCTAGCTTATAGCCAGGACTACAAGCACAGACCCCAAAGCCAGGCTAATTTTTGAATTTTTAGTAGAGACAGTGTTTCACCATGTTGGCCAGGCTGGTCTCTAACTCCTGACCTCAAGTGATCTGCCTGCCTCAGCCTCCCAAGGTCTTGGGATTACAGGTGTGAGCCACCATGCCTGGCCACCCCTGGTTAATTTTTATTTTTTTAATTTGTAGAGATAGGGTCTTGCCATGTTGCCCCAACCTGATCTTAAACTCCTGGGCTCTAGCAAACCTCCAGCCTTGGCCTCCCAAATTGCTGAGATTACAGGCATGAGCCATGGCACCCACCGTTTAGAGACAGGTATTAAAAGAAAAACTTCAGCTGAATTAAATTTAAAGGAGTTTAAGCAATGAATGATTCACAAATGGGTAGTCCCCAAAATCACAGCAGATTCAGAGAGACTCCAGGGAGAGCCTCGTGGTCAGAACAAATTCATAGACAAAAAAAGGAAAGTGATACATAGAAATCAGAAATGAGACACAGAAATAGCTGGGTTGCTTATAGCTCTGTGTTTGCCCTATTTGAACACATACGGAGCACTCAGCAGAGTATGGCTGGGATTGGTCAAGACTGTTAGCCAAGACTCAATGACTGTTACAGGCACATACTCCTAGGTTAGGTTTTCAATCTTGTCTAGCTATGAAGTTAGGCAGCAGATCATTCACAAGAACTCAAATACAGTAGTATGGGGTCCTCACAATTGCCCCCTTTTGGTCATTAAACTTTAATTATTGACATTCTATCAACCATGATAAATGTACCTGTTTGGTCTTGATACCCACTGGGAATCTGTGGAATAGTGAGTTTTGCAAAGGAAGGAACAAGGCCTGAGTAGAGGGCACCACCTTATGCTGGAATGTCCTGTTTACAGGAGAAAAACAAGCAGTCTGTTCTGGTCTAGGGTCCTTGTGCTACCTTAAGTCTTAGTTTGATTATCTCACATTTAGCATGAGTGACTCCATTTTGCTTTGGTTTGCTTTGCTGGGGCCTAGTGCATGAGCTCAGTCAAAAACAATGGCCTCTTACAATGCTGTTTAAAAATTCCCCCTTTTTGGCTGGGTTCTCACTTAGGTTGAGAGTGTGACCAGAGCTTAGAGCCTTGGCACCCCTCTCAGACACCAACATTTTGGATTTCTGGTTTCAGAATGTAATTTTTAAATTTCTCTCTCTCTCTCTCTCTCAACAGGCTTAGATATCTGATCTTAATATGTCAGAATATAATTTATGGGTTATGGTATCCTCATGGTTGCAGAGTTCTTTCAGCTCTTGTCATTCCGATTGAAGACAGACAACTTGACATTTTAGAGATGGCTGAATGCAAATATTTAAAACCTTTTAGAGTATACAGTACACCAGGGAGACCATTATTATGACTACTGAAAGGAAAATACCAAGAATTTAGAGTATGCTCCTCCCCAGGGTCCCCATAAACCAAACCACCAAAATTAAATAGGTTAAAGAATGAGCTAGATGAAGAGTCTACCTGCTTAACTAAATGGTCTTTTCGTTAATCCCCTACAAGTGAATCTCTATAATACCTGATGTTTTTTTCCATAGCCCATAAGTCCCATCAGCTGCACAGATACTTCTCTGTTTAGCCAATTCTATTATTTAGCATAAGTTTCAAAAGATAATTTAAAGTCTGTTTTATAACCATAGCCTTTACAGTAGAATCTACTATAGAGCCTATTTTGAGGAACATTTTTGTTTTTCTTAAACCCAGAAGGTGGAGGTTGCACTGAGTGAAGATCACACCATTGTACTCCAACTTGGGAAACAAGAATGAAAATCTCAAAAAAGAAAAAGAAAAAAAAAAAAAAAGCTTGGCCAGGTGGGGTGGCTCACACCTGTAATCCCAGCATGTTGGGAGGCTGAAGCAGGTGGATCATTAAGTCAGGAGTTTGAGACCAACCTGAGCAACACTGTGAAACCTTGTCTTACTAAAGTAGACAGGTGAGGTGGCATGCACCTGTAATTCCAGCTACTCAGGAGGCTGAGGTGGGAGAATCGCTTGAACCCCCACCTCCAAAAAAAAAGCTTTCTTTACCAGGTGAAAATATACTGTGACATAATATAACATAATAACATATTGTTGTAATATTAGTCCTCTTGCATGGAAGAGCTTTCTCACAACCAGAAAACATGCATTAAAAATGACAACTGAGGCTGGTCATGGTGGCTCAGTTTGTAATCCCAGCACTTTGGGAGGCTGAGGCAAATGGATCACTTGAGGTCAGGAGTTCAAGACCAGCCTGGCCAATGTGGTGAAACCCCATCTCTACTAAAAAAGAAAATACAAAAATTACTCGGGTGTGGTGGTATGTGCCTACAATCCCACCTACTTGGGAGGCCAAGACCCGAGAATCACTTGAACCCAGGAGGTGGAGGTTGCAGCAAGCCAAGATTGCATCACTGCACTCCAGCGTGGGCGACAGAGTAAGACTCTGTCTAAAAAAAAAGAACCAATTTTGTTAAAGAGCAGATCAGTGCCTTAAGAAACCTGTTTTGTCATTTTATTTTGATGTTTAATTTATGGAAAACTAAAAAATACCCCTTTGAATTTAGTCAATATGTTTGCATACAGAATTTTTTTTACAAGATGAATTTTTACAAACCTTCCACAACTTGTTCAAACCATCAGCTTATTCTTATCTAATTTAAAACAATCACATAACCCTCTAAACTAGGAGAAGCTTTAGATTCTCATGCCTTCTTAAAATCTTTTACCAAAAACACATTTCACTCTTCTCACACACTTTGCATGTGAAACTATTTTTCAGTAGTTTTAATCACATGTAATAATGGTAACTCTCAGCCACTTTTACTTTCGGTGCTTAAATTTCCTTTCACAAATACTTTCACAACTTACTCAGACCATCTACAACATGCTTGACTTCCTGACTTGTCCTAAACATCCCTTCTTTTGAATCAACCAGGTATTTAACTTTAAGACAAGAATTTACCGTACAAGATGCTTTCTTGTAGACCAAGGAGTCTAACACATGCACAAGTCAGTGGCTCACAGGAAAGTCGCCATGGTGCAATGAAGGTGAAGGCCAGCGTGCTCTCCAGCCGAGGTGGGATCCTGCTGCGGCCTCTTCGGTCCACTGAAGGCGCACTGCCAACACATCTTACCTGCTGCGCTGGGTAGGCGGAGCACAAGCACCTGTGGTTTTTTCTCAATTTAAAAAAATCTCTTTTCTTTATAACTGTTAATGCATAAATAGAGTGCATGGCTAATTCCACATGTTCCCAGGACTTATATAGAATCTAATTATCCAAAATAGGTAAATTGAACAATATTCAAATGCCTGAGAAGCAGTTGATGACCTTAAAGCAGCTAATAAACCGAATATCTGACCTGCCCAATTTAGACTAAATATCTTCATTTTTGCCAGTAATCTCTAAAACTTTTTATTTCCCACAGATATGTAAACTAAAAGGCATTAGTTTTTATTTTTCTTTCAAAATATTTGATTTAAGTATTTATTTATTTGAACTTGCTGGCTTTAGGGTGGAGTTCTTGAAAAAGCAAGACAAGGAAAGCATACAGTTTCTAGGGCCCAATATAATAAGTGGGCATGGCAGAAAGACAAACAGATCTCCAGCTAGGCATGGTGGCTCACACCTGTAATCCCAGCACTTTGGGAGGCTGAGGTGGCCAGATCACAAGGCCAGCAGTTCCAGACCAGCCTGACCAACGTGGTGAAACTCCATCTCTACTAAAAGTACAAAAATAGCTGGGTGTGATGGTGCACCCCTGTACTCCCAGCTCCTCAGGATGCTAAGGCAGGAGAATCACTTAAACCTGGGAGGTGGAGGTTGCAGTGAGCTGAGATCACGCCATTGCACTACTCCAGCCTGGGTGACAGAGTGAAACTCTGTCCTGAAAGAAAAAAAAAAGCACTGTGGCTCATGCCTGTAATCCCAGCACTTTGGGAGGCCAAGGTGGGCAGATCACCAGATCACCTGAGGTCAGGAGTTCGAGACCCACCTGGCCAACATGGTGAAACACAGTCTCTACTAAAAATACAAAATTAGCCAGGCGTTGTGGCACATACCTGTAATCCCAGCTACTTAGCAGGCTGAGGCAGGAGAAGTGCTTGAACCTGGGAGGTGGAGGTTGTGGTGAGCGGAGATTGCACCATTGCACTCCAGCCTGGCCAACAAGTGTGCAACTCCATCTCCAAAAAAAAACCAAAACAAAACAACAACAAAAAACAGATCTCCAATAATTGAGGATCCCATTTTTTACCAGATCTTGGATCCCAAAAAGTAGAATTTGACAGTGAATCTATCCATTTCCAATTCCTGGGGTTCCATGAGGAAAACAGGTGTTTTTTTTTTTTTTTATTTTTCCAAAAGGGCATCTCTAGTGCCTCCTGTTTTACCCAAGGAGTCCCAGGCTGTTAGAATTTGAATATACACTTTTATTTTATTTTATTTTATTTTTTAAAATGGAGTCTTGTTTTGTTGCCCAGGCTAGAGTGCAGTGGCGCCATCTTGGCTCACTACATCTTTGCCTCCCAGGCTCAAGCAATTTTCCTGCCTCAGCTTCCCAAGTAGCTGGGATTCCAGGCGTGCACCAACATGCCCAGACAATTTTTTTTCCAAGCAATTTTCCCGCCTCATCTTCCCGAGTAGCTGGGATTCCACGCGTGTGCCAACATGCCCAGACAATTTTTTTTTTCCAAGCTATTTTCCCGCCTAAGCAATTTTCCCGCCTCAGCTTCCCGAGTAGCTGGGATTCCAGGCATGCACCAACATGCCCAGGCAATTTTTTTTTTAAAGCGTTTTACCATGTTGCCCAGGCTTGTCTCAAATTCCTGACCTCAAGTGATCCATCTGCCTCAGCCTCTCCACATGCATTACAGGCATGAGCCATGAGGCCCAGCCAAATATCCACTTTTAATTTACCTGAGTTTTAACAATAGCACTCATTTTAAAAAGTCCTTTTAAATATTTTATTACCCAACCTTGGCTAGGCCAAACAGCCAATATTTCTGTGTTCCATCATGAAGAGGGGAAGAGAATCGACACATGGTAAAGGTCACTCCAGAAAGTACTCATTGAGTAAACCAGGAATTGAACCCTGAACCTGAGCCGCCATTGTGAAAACAGAAAGCATGGCCACAGGAGGTGAAGCTTCCAAGGCCATGACTGACCAGTCTGCTGGGTCATCTTCAACAGCAGGCTTATGGGGTGCTAGGCATGCGTTTTACCTCAAGGGACCCTCTTGGTGACAGAATACAGAAAGACACACAAAGCACACCAGATGAATTACAACTGAAGACCAGTCTCAGAATTCCTTTTTGTATTAATCAAAACATGAAATAAACAGTGATTTTTACCATTCATTTAACCAGTTTGCACAGAGACAGAGAGGCCAGAGTCTGACTGGTAAGAAATCCTTTACCTTTTGCCAGCAATGCCAGGCTTCTGGGTTCCCTTTGCCCAAGTGCTCCCAGTGATCCCAGCTGCCGCCTAAGAGCCCTGGGGGCCAAGCCTGCCGCATCATAAAGGAATTTTTTTGTTGTCTGATGGAGCCTCAGGCAAAAGCCTCTCAGTTTTGCAACATGAAGCCCAACGGGTTGCATGGGGTAGCCAATTAACATTTTTCATTCTGGCGCCAAAGCAGAATACGTGACAAAACACAGATACTGGCCTCTCTGCTCAGCACCCAGTATCGAACTTGCAAGGCTCAAACTTACCTCCAGTTGCGCCCTGTTATCTTTAACCCATTGTTAACCAAGGGGGACTGGACTGATGGGAGGGCCTCTAACCCAATCCCATCCTTTACTCAGGTTAAAATGGACCCCATTGCTTATCCAAAATCAGCCAATTGGTGCTGGAATCTGTTTCCTTTGGATCAGTAGAGTAACTAAGTTGTAAGATTAACAGATTTAACTCTGGGGATCCTTCATTTCTATTTTATTCATTAATTTATTTTTTTGAGACAATGTTTGGCTCTTGCTACCCAGGCTGGAGAGCAATGGGGCAATCTCCCCTTACCGCAAACTCCGCCTCCCAGGTTCAAGCTATTCTCCCACCTCAGCCTCCCAAGTAGCTGGGATTACAGGCGTGCGCCACCATGCCTGGCTAATTTTTTGTATTTTTACTAGAGACTGGGTTTCACCATGTTGGCCAGGTGGGTCTCAAACTCCTGACCTCAGGTGATCCCTCGGCCTCCCAAAATGCTGGGATTACAGGCATGAGCCACTGCGCCCAGCTAGATTTTGCCACTTCTGCAACACTTGGCTCCTTCCCATGAGCTAGAAGGAACTCAGGTTTTGAGAAATGAAGGATCCCATTTTAACCTAAGATATTGGGGTTACTCTCAGGTTCCCTTGATTAACTTGGTAATTTTTTTTTTACTACTAAGTGCACAACAATGAAACAAGGGGTACAACACAAACATCCCCGTTAATTTTTAAAAGTCAAAATTCACAACCCCTGCAATCTTACCATTTGCTACCAGTTTCTTTCTGACCCAGTCAGATGTAAGAGGATCCAAGCCACCTCATTACCAGGTCAAATCCATTCCCAGAACCGGTCCAGTTTCTGTCGTAACTTCCAAACCCGGTTTGGATCAGAAACGTGCTCAATGAAACTCGGAGAGCTCAAAACACGAATCCGTGGAGCTCTGAAATCCGAGAAGGAACTTACCCATAATCCCCAGCCACTCGGAGAGGTCAGTGGACACAAGTGGGTCCTGCAGGAACCTGGCCTGGTCACTCAGCACTCCTGAGGGTCGCTAGAAGCTCTCCTTTGGACTCCGCTTCTGACATCATCTGTTAAAAGAAACGCTTTAGCCAAATTAAATTTAAAGGGGGCCAGGCGCAGTAGCTCACGCCTGTAATCCCAGCACTTTGGGAGGCCAAGGTACACAGATCACTTGAGGTCAGGAGTTCGAGACCAGCCTGGCCAACATGGTGAAACCCTGTCTCTACTAAAAATACAAAAAATTAGCCAGGCATGGTGGCAGGTGCCTGTAACCCCAGCTACTGGGGAGGCTGAGACAGGAGAACCAGTTGAACTCAGAAGGCGGAGGTTGCAGTGAGCCGAGATTGTGCCTTTACACTCCAGCCTGGGCCACAGAGCGAGACTCCGTCTCAAAAATATATAAATAAATAAAAATAAAGTAAAACAAATAAAAATAAAATACATAAAATAAATTTAAAGGAGTTTAACTGAACAATGAACCACTCGCGAATCAGGCAGCTCCGAGCATCATAGCAGATTCAGACGGACTACTGGAGTGCCTCGTAGTCAGAACAAATTTATAGGCCAGAAAAGGCAGTGACATATAGAAATCGGAAGTGAGGTTCAGAAAGAGCTGATTGGTTACTGCTCAGCGTTTGCCTTATTTGGACAAAGTTTGAGAGCTCAGCGGCCTGTGAGTGGATGAAGTACGACTGCTGGGATTGGCCAACACTCAGTGGCGGTTACAGGTACCTAATACCTACTTAGGTTGTTTTTTTTCTAGATGGAATTTTGCCCCTGGTGCCCGGGCTGGAGTGAAATGGCGCGAATTCGGCTCACTGCGACCTCTGCCTTACCAGTTCAAGCGATTTTCCCGCCTCACCCTCCCGAGTAGCTGGAACTACAGGCACCAGCCACCACGCCTGGCCAATTTTGTATTTTTAGTAGAGATGGGATATCTCCATGTTGGTCAGGCTGGTCTAGAACTCCCAACTGCAGGTGATCCCCCTGCCTTGGCCTCCCAATGTGCTGGGATTGCAGGCCCCTGCCAGGTGTCCGGCCTGGACAACACTTTTTTTCTTCCCCCCAACATGGAGTCTTGCTCTGCTGCCCAAACTAGAGTGCAGCAGCACAATCTCAGCTCACTGCAACCTCCCCTTCCCGGGTTCAAGCGATTCTCCTGCCTCACCCTCCCGAGTAGCTGGGACTACAGGCACTAGCCACCACTCCCGGCTAATTTTGTATTTTTAGTAGAGACAGGGTTTCATCACGTTGGTCAGGCTGGTCTTGAACTCCCGACCTCAGGTGGGCCTCCCCACCTAGGCCTCCCAAAGTGCTGGGATTATAGGTGTGAGCCACCGCGCCGGCCTAAGTTTATCAATCTTTTGTACCTTGAGTTAGGTTGCAGTTCATCCACAAGGACTCAAATGTAAAATTATGGACTCCTTCTCAGGCCATATTTAGTTTGCTTTAACACAGGGGTCTCACTATATTGCCCAGGCCGGTGTCTTAACTCCTGGGCTCATGCCATAATCTTGCCACAGCCTCCCACAGTGCTGGGACTGCAGGCCTGAGTCACGTGCTCCCGACCTGGATCATCCTTCCCCCGCCCCCCCTCCCCCCAAAGACGGCGTCTCGCTCTGGAGTGCAGTGGCATAATCTCGGCTCACTGGAACCTCTGCCTCCCGGGTTCAAGCGATTCTCCTGCCTCACCCTTTCAAGCCCAGCTAATTTTGTAATTTTTAGTAGAGACGGGGTTCACCATGTTGGTCAGGCTGGTCTAGAACTCACGACCTCAGGTGATCGCCTGCCTCGGCCTCCCAAAGTGCAAGGATTACAGGCCCGAAACACCACACCAGGCCTAAGTTAGGTTTTTAATCTTTTGTACTTACTAAGTTAGGCTGCAGTTCATCCACAAGGACTCAAATACAGAATTAGGGAGTCCTTCTAAGGCCATATTTAGTTTGCTTTAACACAGGGGTCTCAAAAAACAAATACAGGGGTCTCACTATATTACCCAGGTCAGTCTCTAACTCCTGGGCTCATGTGATAATCCTGCCGCAGCCTCCCCCAGTGCTGGGACTGCAGGCTTGAGCCACGTGCTCCCGGCCTGTATCATCCTTCTCCCCCTCCCCCACCTCCCCCCGCAAGATGGCGTCTCCTCTGCCACCCAGAGCCCCGTACCCACGTGCCCAGCCTACATTAGGTTTTCAATCTTTTGTACCTTAAGTTAGGTTGCAGTTCATCCACAAGGACTCAAACATAGTATTAAGGAGTCCTCCTCAGGCCATATTTAGTTTGCTTTAACACAGGGGTCTCAAAAAACAAACACATACACAGGGGTCTCACTGTATTTGCGCAGGATGGTCTCTAACTTCTGGGCTCAAGCAATAATCCAGCGGCATCTTACAGCCTCCCACGGCTGGGATTGCAGGCCCAAGCCACTGCGCTCCCGGCCTGGACCATCCTTTTCCACCCCCACCCCTCCAAGATGGCGTCTTGCTCTGCCGCCCAGGCTGGAGTGCAGTGGCACAATCTTAGCACACTACAACCTCCACTGCCCGGGTTCAAGCAATTCTGCCTCACCCTTTCAAGTAGCTGGGATCACAGGCACCCGCCACCACGCCCGGCTAATTTTGTACTTGTATTAGAGACGGGATTTCTCCATGTTGCCCAGGCTGGTCTAGAACTCCTGACCTCAGGGGATCGCCCGCCTTGGCCTCTCACAGTGCTGGGATCGCAGGCCCAAGCCACCGTGCTCCCGCCCTGGACCACCCTTTTTTTTTTTTTTTCCAAGTAGGCCTCTTGCTCTGCCGCCCAGGCTGGAGTGAGGCGGCACAACCTTGGCTAACCACAACCTCCGCCTCCCGGGTTCAAGCAATTCTCATGCCTCAGTCTCCCAAGTAGCTGGGATTACAGGCATGCACCACCACACCCGCCTAATTGTGTATTTTTAGTAGAGACGTGTTTTCTCCATGTTGGTCAGGCTGGTCTAGAACTCCCAACCTCAGGTGATTGCCCGCCTCAGCCTCCCAAAGTACTGGGATTGCAGGCCTGAGCCACCGCGCCCAGCCTGGACCACTCTTTGTTTTCTGTTTTTTCCTCTCAAGATGGCGTCTTGCTCTGCCACACAGGCTGGAGTGCAGCAGCACAATCCTATCCCACGGACACCTCTGCCTCCCGGGTTCAAGCAATTCTCCTGCCTCACCCTTTCAAGCCCGGCTAATTTTGTAATTTTTAGTAGAGACGGGGTTCACCATGTTGGTCAGGCTGGTCTAGAACTCACGACCTCAGGTGATCGCCCGCCTCGGCCTCCCAAAGTGCTGGGATTGCAGGCCCAAGCCACTGTACTCCTGGCCTGGACAACCCTTCCCCCCCACCCAAGATGGAGTCTCGCTCTGCCTCCCAGGCTGGAGTGCAATTGCACAATCTCGGCACACTTCAACCTCTGCCTCTCCTGTTCAAGCGATTCTCCTGCCTCACCCTTTCAAGTAACTGGGATCACAGGCACCCACCACCTCACCCGGCTAAATCTGTATTTTTAGTAGAGACTGGTTTTCCCCATGTTGGTCAGGCTGGTCTAGAACTCCCGACCTCAGTTGTTCCGCCCGCCTTGGCCTCCCAAACTGCTGGGATTGCAGGCCCAAGCCAACGCGCCTGGCCTGGACCACCCTTTTTTCCTTCCCCAAGAAAATCAGCTCACCGCACAATCTCGGCTCACCGCAACCTCAGCCTCCCAGATTCAAGCGTTTCTCCTGCCTCATCCTTTCAAGTAGCTGGAATCACAGGCATCCGCCATCGTGCCCGGCTAATTTTGTATTTTTAGTATAGCCGGGGTTTCTCCGTGTTGGTCAGGCTGGTCTAGAACTCCCAGGCTCAGGTGATCTGCCCGCCTCGGCCTCCCAAAGTGCTGGGATTGCAGGCCTGAGCCACAGCGCCCGGCCTGGACCACCCTTTTTTCCGCCCCCCAAGACAGAGTCTCGCTCTGCCGCCCAGGCTGGAGTGCAGCGGCACAATCTCAGCTCACCGCAACCTCCGCCTCCCGGGTTCAAACGATTCTCCCGCCTCAACCTCCCGAATAACTGGGATTACCAGGCGCCCGCCACGACGCCCTGCTCATTTTTGTATTTTTCGTAAAGACGGGATTCGCCATGTTGGCCAGGTTGGTCTCTAAACTCCTGACCTCAGGTGAGCCACCCGCCTCGGCCTCCTGAAGTGCTGGGATTACAGGTGCGAGCCACTGCCCCGGCCTGGACCCCTCTTAATGGGGGTTCCGATGCAGCTGCTCCCCGAGGTCTAGCGGGCCTTGGACTTCCCGGCTGGGAAAGGGGCTGTAGCCTGAGGAGCTTTCTTAGGGGGGGGATGGGAGGGGCGCGACACTTCCAGGCCCCGGGTGAAAGGGAAACCAGTTAACTAGGGGGCTATGGAGAGGGGAGAGCTCCATCCCTCTACCCGGGCACCCGGGGGGCATCGTGGGGGAAACGTACCGACTTGCCGCGCTGGCACCGGAAGATGGTTGCCGGGCTGGACACCAGAATTCTGAAGTCGGAATACAGACGGCAAAAATGCAAAATTGTGCCGTATTCCAACTAAACAAGTTCTGATCCCTCAAAAGGGAACCAAGGTGTTGGTTCCAGGTGGCAAAGAAAGGTGTCGCCGCGCCCGGGGTGGATGGGTCGGGAGGCGCGCGCCATCGAGCCTCGTGGCGCACGGGAACTCCGCAGGGACGCGCAGCTGGCGCGCAGCCCCAGAGACCTCCGTCCAGGGCGTGGCGGCGTTGGGGGAGTGGAAACGCAGGCGGCGGAAACAGGGGTCAGGCGAGAGGGCGTGGAGCGCGCCGGGGGCTTGGGAAGGCGTGGGGGATGCGCGAGCAGCTGCGTTCCAGGCAGGAGGCGGGAAGCAAGCCTGGCATCAGGGTATGATGGAGGGGGGAGGCTGCGCCGGGGGCTTTGCAGGTAAAGAGGCCCGCTTTGCAGGGGATGGGGATGTGGAGGGGTGTGGAGACCCCGAGAGCACACCTAGCTCTCCAGATGGGGAGACCCATGCCCAGGGTGTCCCAGGTGAGAAGGTGGGCGAATGTCCCCGCTTGGGGGGCTGTGGAGACAAGAAGAGGGATGGGGTCAAGGGCATGGGAGCAGCGAGGATGCTCGAAGCGCCTTGTTCCGTAAGAATCACAGGCATAGAGGGATCACAGGCAGACAAAGCTATCAGGGTGACTCATGTCTCAGGTTTGGAGATTGAAAACTGATTCCTGCTCTGGCTCTCCAGAGCGTTTTGTTTCTTTTTATTTTGTTTTGTTTCTTTCTTTTTTTTTTTTTTTTTTTTTGAGAAAGGGTCTTGCTCTGTTGCTCAAGCTGGAGTGCTGTGCCTCCATCTTGGCTCACTGCAGGCTGGACCTTCCAGGTTCAGGCGATCCCCCTGCCTCAGCGTCCTGAATAGCGGGTACCACCGACACGTGCCACCACACCTGGTGGATTTTTGTAAGTCAAGGATCTCACCATGTTGCCCAGGGTGGTCTGGAACTCTTCAGTTCAAGCAAGCTGCCTGCCTTGGCGTCTCAAAGTGCTGGGATTACAGGCATGACCCACTGCACATGGCCTAGCTCTTGTTTTTTTTTGTTTTTTTTGTTTTTTTTTTTTTTAAAGATGGGGTTTCACCATGTTAGCCAGGCTGGTCTTGAACTCCTGAACTCAGGTGATCCACCCACCTCGACCTCACAAAGTGCTAGGATTACAGGTGTGAGCCACCGCGCCCGGCCACTGTTAAGTTCTTGAACCAAATCTGGGAAGAGAGAAAATGTGAGAGGCCAGGTACGATGGCTCATGCTTGTAATCTCAGCACTTTGGGAGAACAATGTGGAAGGATTACCTAAGGACAGGAGTTTGAGACCAGCCTGGCGAAGGTGTCAAAACTCTGTCTCTACTAAAAATACAAAAATTAGCAGGGCATGGTGGTGTGTGCCTGTAGTCCCAGCTACTCAGGAAACTGACGCAGGAGAATCACTTGAACCTAGGAGACGGAGGTTGCAGTGGGCTGAGATTGTACCACTGCACTCCAGCCTGTGTAACACAGCAAGACTCCATCTCAAAAAAAAAAAAAAAAAAAAAAAGGGTGGGGGGGAATTGGGGTGACTGAGCAGGATAGGGTCCCTTAGGAGAGGCCACATTTTTCCCAGGACAAAAGAGCCCTCACCAAAAATAGCATGCCCATCTGTTTTCTCTATACCCAGTTAGTGGACCAATCCCCGACTCCCGCCTGCACTTAGGTTCCAGGAAGGATGGCCGCAGAGGGTAAAACAATGGGTTATAAAACAATGCCATCGACGCATAGGGGCATCCTAGCATGGTTGGGGAACAGATGGGACGTCAAAGCTCTCTTTCCTGCAAGAGGCTCTATGGGAAGGAAAATCGCTTTGATCTATGCAGAGATGCTGACTTATTCACTAGTGGGTAGTCACTGACCTAGGCACCTTTTGAGGCTTTTTAATTTTTTTTTTTGGAGGTTTGTGGAAATATAAATGAGAACAAAAATCTGGGTTGGGAGCAATGGCTCACGCCTGTAATTGCAGCATTTGCTTTGAGAATAGCCTGGAGAACATGGCAAAACCCTGTCTCTACAAAAAATACAAAAATTAGGATTAGTGGTTTGTGCCTGTAATCCCAGCTACTTAGGAGGCTGAGGCAGAAGGATCTTTCAAGCATAAGTTAAGATTGCAGACAGCCAAGATCCCCACACCATTGCACTCCAGCCTAAGTGACAGAGAAACACTATCTCAAAAGAAAGAAAGGGCCAGGCTCGGTGGCTCATGCCAGTAATCCCAGCACTTTGGGAGGCCAAGGCAAATGGATCACCTGAGGTCAGGAGTTCAACACCCGCCTGGTCAACAGGTGAAACGCCCTCTCTACTAAAAATACAAAAAATTAGCTGGGCATGGTGGTGGGCGCCTGTAATCCCAGCTACTTGGGAAGCTGAGGCAGGAGAATCGCTTGAACCAGGGAGGTGGAGGTTGCAGTGAGCAGAGATCGTGCCATTGCACTCCAGCCTGGGAGACAAGAGTGAAACTCCATCTCAAAAAAAAAAAAAAAAGAGAGAGAGAAAGGAAGGGAAGAAGGAACCGTGTACTAGCTGGTATTTTTTTTAATTTTATTTTAAATTTTTACATTTTTTAAAATGTTTTTTGAGATAGAGCCTCCCTCTGTCTTCCAGACTGGAGTGCAATGGTGCAATCTCAGCTCACCGCAACCTCCATCTCCCAGGTTCAAGCAATTCTCCTGCCTCAGCCTCCTGAGTAGCCGGGAGGGATTACAGGCCCCCACCACCTTGCCCAGATGATTTTTTTTTGTTGTTTATTTAGTAGAAACGGGATTTTACCATGTTGGCCAGGCTGATCATGAAATCCTAACCTTGGCCTCCCAAAGTCTAGGGATTACAGGTGAGAGCCACCTTGCCCAGCCTATTTGTTTATTTATTTAATTTATTTTTCTTTTTGAGACGGAGTCTTGCTCTGTCACCAGACTGGAGTGGAGTGGCACAATTTCAGCTCACTGTAACCTCTGCCTCCTGGGTTCAAGCAATTCTTCTGCCTCAGCCTCCCGAGTAGCTGGGGGGACAGGTGCCCTCTCTCACGCCCAGCTCATTGTTTTTCTTTTTTGTAGGGATGGGGTTTCATCATGTTGGCCAGGCTGGTCTCTAACTCCTGACATCCACTCCACCCAAAGTGCTGGGATTACAGGCATGCATCACTGCACCTGGCTAGGCCTATAAATTGTAAAAGGGTTATAAAAGCAGAGAATGAGGAGGCTGACATGAAGCAGGGAGAGTGGGATGCTTGGAAGCGGGGGACCCAAGGAGTGGGGAATACATGGTGGAGGAGGGGGAGAAGCAGACGGTGTGGAGGGTGTTGAGGCCAAGGTGAAGGCTGCTTTTGGCCCTCTCAAGGTTTGCTGAAAATGAATTAACAGGAGAAAAGGCTTACAAATGTATTTAACCTAAACATGGGGAGAGCCATCGCGATTGCCCACCCTGCAAGGGGGTCCTGGAGCTCATATGTTCTCCTTGCAAATGGATTATGGGAGGGGGGTTGAGGAATTCCTTTGAGGGCAATAGAGGATTACTAGGGAGAATGAATGGGTCCTGGAAATCTTTCCCATTGACAGTGATGGGATCTGTTCAGGTGTGGTTACATTCTTTGTCTCACAGGGAGGAGAAGGAAAAACAACTATTCCCCTTGGCAGGCCTGGATCTTAGGTAGACAAAGGCCTGTGCTTTGGGAGAGATGATGGGGAGAGGTCAGAGACCTGGAGGCTCCTTTTTTTGTTTATTTATTAACCCCTTATAAAAACCAATTTATTAATTATTATTTTTGGAGACAGAGTCTCACTCTGTTGACCAGGCTGGAGGGCAGCGCCTTATCTCGGCTCACTGCCACCTCCATTTCCCAGATTCTCTTCCCTCAGCCTCCCAAGTAGCTGGGACTATGGGCGTGTGCCACAACACCTATAATTTTGTTTGTTTTGTTTTGTTTCTTTGAGATGGAGATGGAGTCTCGCTCTGCCACCCAGGCTGGAGTGCAGTGGTAGGGTCTCAGCTCAGTGCAACCTCCGCCTCCCAGGTTCAAGCATTTCTCCTGCCTCAGCCTCCTGAGTAGCTGGGATTACAGGCGCCCACCATCATGCCTGGCTAATTTTTGTATTTTTGTAGTGACAGGGTTTCACTATGTTGGTCAGACTGGTCTCAAACTCCTGACCTCATGATCCTCCCACCTCGGCCTCCCAAAGTGCTGGGATTACAGGCGTGAGCCTCCACAGCAGCTCTTTTTTTTTTTTTTTTTTTTTTGAGATAAAGCCCTGCTCTGTCACCAGGGTGGAGTGCAGTAGCGAGATCTTGGTTCACTGCAACCTTCGCCTCCTGGGTTCAATCGATTCTCCTTCCTCTGTCTCCCAAGTACCTCTGCCTCCCAAGTAGCTGTAGTCCCAAGGGACTACAGGTGCGTGCCACCATACCCAGCTAATTTTTTGTATTTTTAGTAGAGACAGGGTTTCACCATGTTGACCAGGATGTTCTCGATCTCCTGATCTCATGATCCACCTGCCTCGCCCTCCCAAAGTGCTGGGATTGCAGGCGTCAGCCACTGCAGCTGGCCTTTTGTGTGTGTGTGTGTGTGTGTGTGTGTGCGTGCACTTTTAGTAGAGACAGGGTTTCACATGTTGGCCAGGCTGGTCTCGAACTCCTGACCTCAAGTGGTCCACCTGCCTCGGCCCCTCAAAGTGCTGGGATTACAGGTGTGAGCCACTGCACTGGGCCCTTGAGGCTCCTTTAAAGTGCTATATTTAGGGGTATCAGTTTCTGAGCCCCAACAAGGGGGAGAGGGTGATGAAGAGGAGGGACACTAGAAGGAGGACAGATCAAGGACTAGGAGGATGAAAGGAGGAAGGCCAGAGCAGGCACAAGGGCTCATGCCCATTCTGGGAGGCCAAGGCAGGCAGATCACATGAGGCCAGAAGTTCGAGACCACCCTGGGCCACATAGGGAGACCCCACCTCTACAAACAGTAAATGACTAGGCACGGTGGTACATGCCGGAGGTCCAAGCTACTCAGGAGGGTGATGTGGAGATTGCTTGGAGGAGCCAGCTTGTCAAGGCTGCAGCGAGCTGTGATGGTGTCACCGCATTCCAGCCTGAGTAACAGAGCAAGACCAGTCTCAAAAAGCAAAAATAAAAATTAGCCATGCACGGTGGCATGTACCTGTGGTCCTAGCTGCTAGGAAGGGCGAGGTGGGAGGAACACCTGAGCCTGGGAAGTTTGTGCTGCGGTGAGCTGTGACCACGTCTCTTGCATTCCAGCCTGGGTGACACAGCCAGATCCTGTCTCTAAAAAAAGAAAAAGACGACCAGGGCAAGAATATGTGATAAACTGTACCTGACAGGGAATGCTTAACATATTCACTGTGTGACTCTTTCCATGAAGTGTTGCTGACCCTGAAGGTTAAACTGTGAGCCCCACCCAGAGAGTCTTTAGAGCAGTCACGCTGAAAGTACCCAGTCTTTCAGGGAAGTTTGAGGGATTGGGTTCTTGGCAAAGAAGAGAGCTGAGCCAGGGCAGCTTATACTCACTGGAAGAATTCAGGAGCTTGGATGCTGAATTCACCCTGGTACCCATAGAATCAAAGGTGTTCAGGGCATCACCAGGATGGGCGTCCATAGACAAGGCAGGTGGGGGTCTTTGGCGACTGTGGATGGCACAAGAGTGTCCTGTAGAACAAAGGGACATTGTGGCTCGTGTTTGTTTTTTTGTTTGTTTGTTTGTTTTGAGACAGAGTCTGGCTCTGTCGCCAGGCTAGAGTGCAGTAGCAAAATCTCGGCTCACTGCAACCTCCACCACTCTGGTTCAAGCAATTCTCCTGCCTCAGCCTCCCAAGTAGCTGGGACTGCAGGCACCTGCCACCATGCCTGGCTAATTTTTGTATTTTTAGTAGAGATGGGGTTTCACCATGTCAGCCAGGATGGTCTCGATCTTGACCTCGTGATCCATGCGCCTCAGCCTCCCAAGTGCTGGGATTACAGACATGAGCCACCACACCCGGCCGCCTCATTCTTTTATTTATTAATTTTTATTTTATTTTAGGTTTTGTTTTGTTTTTTTTGCTTGTTTGTTTTTTTTTGAGACACAGTTTCACTCTGTCGCCCAGGCTAGAGTACAGTGGCACGATCTTGGCTCACTGCACTCTCCACCTCCCAGGTTCAAGCAATTCTCCTGCCTCGGCCTAGCTAGTAGCTAGGATTACAGGCACCTGCCACCACACCCGGCTAATTTTTGTATTATTAGTAGAGATGGACTTTCACCACTTTGGCCAGGCTGGTCTCAAACTCCTAACCCCAACTGATCTGCCCACCTTGGCCTCCGAAAGTGCTGGGATTACAGGTGTGAGCCACTGTGCCTGGCCTTGGGACTGAGGTGGGAGAATCATTTGAACCCAGGAGGTGGAGGTTACAGTGAGCCGTGATTGCACCACTGCACTCCAGCTTGGGCCACCTGAGTGAAACACTGTCTCAAAAAAAAAAAAAAAAGATAAAATAATGATTCATTCTAGGGAGACAGAGATGACATCAGAGAGATGACATCAAAGAGCACATTTTGTAAGATCACATAACAACAGTGAGAAAAGCCCCACTCTGGGGGAATTACCCTCCCCGCCCACTCATCAGGTGAGGAGATGGAGACAGGAACAGTGGGGATATGGCGGGGTGGGCTTCGGTCAACAGTTCAGCCAGGGAGGAGGCCGGGTGCAGGGCCAGAGTTGGCTTCTCTACGTAGTCACACCCCTGAGCTGGGCATGGCGTCCCACACCCAGCACCCCAGACTGTGGTTCACAGACTCACACCCTACCTGGCTGGGTACGGCCCTCAGGCTTCTCCCTATTTCCTCTGGGAACTTTCTCTAGGAACTTTTCCCTTCTCTCTCTCTCATATATTTATTTATTTTTTTTTTTGTAGAGGTGGGGGTCTCACCATGTTGGCCAGGCTGGTCTCCAACTCCTGGGCTCAAGCCATCCTCCTGCCTCGGCCTCCCAACGTGCTGGCATTAAAGGCGAGAGCCACTGTGCCTGGCCTGAATTCCTCTTTTTAATCTCTCCTACGAAGCCTTGAGTCTCCGGATGGCTCAGGTTTTGATTGCACCTCCTGGGTTTTGAACTTTGTTAAATGCAACCCCGGGGAAAAATCATGTCCACACCTGGGATCATGCCCCTCTCTGGTCTCGGAGTCTGGGTTTTAACAGCTCCGCAGATGATTCTTATTATTCTCATGGTGGGGAAGTACTGGGCTAGAAGGTGATGAGAGGGAGGAAGACAGGATTTGATGTGAGTGAGCCCATCTCCCCAGGTGCTAGGAAACCGTTCTTTTTCTTTTCTTTATTATTATTATTTTTTGGAGACAGTCTTGCTCTGTTGTCCAGGCTGGAGGGCAGTGGCGCGATCTCAGCTCACCGCAATCTCCGCCTCCTGGGTTCAAAGAATTCTCTTTCCCCAGCCTCCGGAGTAGCTGAGATTACAAGCACGTGCCATCACACCCAGCTAATTTTTGTAATTTTAGTAGAGACGGGATTTCATCATGTTGGTCAAGATGGTCTCAAACTCCTGACCTCAGGTGATCTGCCCGCCTTGGCCTCCCAAAAATGCTGGGATTAAAGGCGTGAGCCACCGCACCTGGCCTCTACAACTAATTAATTAAAAAAGAACACCAGACCACAAAATTTCTACAGCCACCAGTCCAGGAAAGCAAGTCACAGCTTCTGCAGCCATCAGCCCCAATTTTTGTCCCCACCCCCCAACCTTGATTTCAACTTAGTACCAATCAGAGAAAGCCAATGTTTGTCTAAACAATCCCCCAAGACCCTCCTTCTGGTTAGCTCCCTGGCCACCTCCCAACGGCAACAGCCTTTGATCAGGGCATATCTGAAGCCTTCCCTTTTTTCTGCTTTAAAGCTGTCACTGTTTTTTATTTTTTATTTTTTTTGAGGCCGGGTCGAAGGCTATCTCCCAGGCTGGAGTGCAGTGCCGCGATCCCAGCTCACTGCAACCTCTGCGTCCCAGGTTCAAGCGATTCTCACGGCTCAGCCTCCTGAGTAGCTGGGATGACAGCATGCACCACCACACCTGGCTCATTTTTCATATTTTTTTGTAGAGACAGGGTTTCACCATGTTGCTCAGGCTGGTCTCACACTCCTGACCTCAAATGATCTGCCCACCTCGGTAGTCCCAAGTGCTGGGATTACAGGCATGAGTCACCGCGCCCAGCCATGGGACCTCATACTTTAATCTTTAATATGTGCAGGAACTCCAGTCCCCGCCCCCAACCCTGTCGCAGTTCCCACAGCAGTGCCTGTCACCAAGTATGTTCTCAACTTATATTTCTGGAAGAAAGAGAGAGAGAAACAGAAGAGGGGGGGTTGGAAAGAGAAAGTAGGGGGAGAGGAAAGTGAGAGAGGGAAACTGGAGAAGAGAGACACAAGGGAGACACAGAGACAGACAGAAAGACGCAAACGCTGGGCAGTGGTTCACACCTGTAGTCCCAGAACTGTGGGAGGCCAAGGCGGGCGGGTCAGCTGAGATCAGGAGTTTGAGACCAGCCTGGCCAACATGATGAAACCCCGTCTCTACTAAAATTACAAAAATTAGCTGGGCATGGTGGTGCGTGTCTGTAATTCCAGCTACTTGGGAGGCTGAGGCAGGAGCATCACTTGAACCCCGGAGGTGGAGGTTGCAGTGAGCTGAGATCACACCATGGTACTCCAGCCTGGGCAACAGAGCAAGACTCCCTTTCAAAAGAAAAAAAAAAAACAAATTAGTTTTAGAGATGAGTCTTACTATGTTGCCAAGGCTGGTCTCAAACTCCAGGATTTAGGCAGTCCCCCTGCCTCAGCCTCCCAGAGCGCTGGGATTACAGGCGTATGCCAGTGCACTTGGCCAGAGTTCTGACCATTGGCCTTTGTACATTCAATCTTTCAGGCTACTTCAGGGTTGATCCACCTGGAGCAGTTGACATTTTGGGATAGATAATTATTTGTTGGGGGAGAGAGCCTCTGTGTTATAGGGTGTTTCATGCCATCCCTACTCTCAACCTGCTAGATGCCAGAGACATCCCCTGAGTCCTGACAACCAAATATTTCCCCCCTAGGTGGCCGAAAGTCAGCTGTTGAGCAAAATCAACCCTGGTTGAGAACCACTGGGTTATGCCAAGGAATTCTGTTTTTGTTATTATTATTTTTGAGTTAGGGTCTCCCTCTGTCGCCCAGGCTGGAGTACAGTGGCGTGATCTCGACTCACTGCAACCTCCACCTCCCAGGCTCAAATGATCCTCCTGCCTCAGCCTTCCAAGTAGCTGAGACTATAGGTGTGAATCACCACACCTGACTAATTTTTGTATTTTTTTTTTTTTTTTTTTTGAGACAGAGTCTCACTCTGTCACCAGGCACCAGGCTGGAGTGCAGTGGCATGATCTTGGCTCACTGCAACCTCCGCCTCCTGGGTTCAAACAATTCTCCTGCCTCAGCCTCCCGAGTAGCTGGAACTACAGGCACACGCCACCACGCCCAGCTAATTTTTTGTATTTTTTAGTAGAGATGGGGTTTCACCGTGTTGGCCTGGATGGTCTTGATCTCTTGACTTCGTGATCCCCCTGCCTCGGCTTCCCAAAGTGCTGGGATTACAGGTGTGAGCCACCGCGCCCGGCCTAATTTTTGTATTTTTTATAGAGACGGTGTTTCACCATGTTGCCCAAGCTGGTCTTGAACTCCTGAGCTGAAGTGATCCCCACGTGCCTCCACCTCCCAAAGTGCTTGGATTACAGGCATAAGCCACTGTGCCTGGCCTGTTTTTGTTAATAATAATTTTTCTTGATAATGTTTGTTTTGATACAGGGTCCCACTCTGTCAGCCAGGTTGGCGTGCAGTGGTGCGATCACAGCTCACTGCAGCCTCAACCTCCTGGACCCAAGCCATCCTCCTGCCTCAGCCTCCGAAATCCAGTGGGATTACAGGCATGAGCCACTAAGCTGACAGGCTGTTAAGATTGTCTCCTAAGTCCCAACCCACCAAACATTCCCGCCTGGCTAAGCAATGACTGCTGCCCATTTATCTATTGTAGCTTTGTCCTCGCTGTAGTCTGCCATCCTGTAGATAAGATGTATTGAGATACTTAGTCACTGCCTGGTGTGGTGGCTCACGCCTGTAATCCCAGCACTTTGGGAGGCTGAGGCAGGTGGAGGCCGAGGTCAGGAATTTGACACCAGCCTGACCAATATGATGAAACGCTGTCTTTACTAAAAATAACAAAAGTTAGCTGGGCATGGTGACGCGCACCTGTAATCCCAGCTACTCAGGAGGCTGAGGCAGGAGAATCGCCTGAACCCAGGAGTCAGAGGTTGGAGTGAGCCAAGATTACTCCACTGCACTCCAGCCTGGGCAACAGAGCAGGACTCTGCCTCAAAAACAAACAAAAAATGGATACTTAGTCATAGAATCTGCCCCAGCACCACCCAATCCAGACCTTTTTCTACCTTTGACGCCGCTTGAAATTACCCAACTGCAAATCCGACAGTAGGTTCTAACACACTTATGTTTATTTTATTTTTAAATTTTAATCTGTTTATTTATTTTGAGATTAGTATATGAGACTGGCTTTTTTTTTTTTTTTTTTTTTGAGATGGAGTCTCGCTCTGTCGCCAGGCTGGAGTGCAGTAGCATGATCTCAGCTCACTGCAACCTGTTTCCAGGGTTCAAGCAATTCTCCTGCCTCAGCCTCCCAAGTAGCTGGGATTACAGGCACCTGCCACCGTACCTGGCTTTTTTTTTTTTTTTTTTTTTTTTTTTAAGTAGAGACAGGGTTTCACCATGTTGGCCAAGATGGTCTCGATCTTTTGACCTTGTGATCCACCCACCTCGGCCTCCCAGAGTGCTGGGATTATAGGCATGAGGAACATTGCCAGAGTACCAGGTTTCAAGGGGATGGAGATTCTGTGATGGTTGCGAAGTTGGCTCTGGAGCATCTGAGTACAGCGAGGAAGGTTTAGGAGAACTTGCTTTTTCTGAGAATTTTCTAGAAGCATGAGATTTTTAGGAATCTTGGGGGTGGAATCCGATTCACTCAACTACCAGGGAGGGGATGCTTCAGGTTATTCTCAGGGTGTTTTTGTATTACCAACCTCCAGGCCTTGAGGAAGGATTTGAGTTGATTCAGAAGGCTAGGGGGACCTGAACTATGTCCAGGCAGTTTGAGTTTTTGGGACACTTTCTGATACTGGGGAATTTTGGGGTCATCATTCTCATAGAATACGTCTTCCAATATTCCAGTTGGTCCCCTGTGCTTATTTCACTTATTTATTTATATAATGCGGAGTTTTTGCTCTTGTTGCCCAGGCTGGAGCGTAATGGCGCGATCTCGGCTCACTGCAACCTCCACCTCCCAGGTTCAAGCAATTCTCCTGTCTCAGCCTCCCCAGTAGCTGGTATTACAGACATGCGCCACCACGCCTGGCTAATTTTGTATTCTTAGTAGAGGTGAGATTTCTCTATGTTGGTCAGGCTGGTCTCGAACTGCTGACCTCAGGCCTCCCAAAGTGCTAGGATTGGTCATATTGGTCTCAAACTCCCAACCTTGGCCTCCCAGAGTGCTGGGATGACAGACCTGGCTGCTTTTTTTTTGAGACAGAGTCTCTGTCACCCAGGCTGGAGTACAGTGGCACGATCTCCTGGGCTCACTGCAACCTCTGCCTCCCAGGTTCAAGCATTTCTCCTGGTGCTTCCTTACACAGACATGACTGATGAAACTGTCAGCCAATGGTGATCAACCTTGCCTTCAGCTTCCTTCCCCTCCCAGAAGTTAGCCCTCTGATCCCGCTGGGGTCTTCCGAGACCAGCCCCGCATCCTGAAGCTATCAGTCAGCATTAGCATACGAAAAGACAACCCTTGGGAAACTCCCTGGAATTCTGGAATTGCTTTCCAGGAATCAGGCATGAGGACCAAATACAAACGTCACAATAGCACACACACACCATTACAACATGTGACTTTGTGTATTTATCATCTCTCTCGACTTTGTAGAGATGAACAGGCAGAAGAAGCAGAACTGAAGCTTGGAGCATAAGCTTGGGGTTCCACAATGGGGCAGAGGAAGTATACGTTAGGATCTTGGCAGCAACCAAAATGGACCATTCTGTGGCCAAGGAACTCATGTGCAGGGACCTTGAGGTTGGGGTATGCGATGAGCTGGAACGAGGGTATCCGATGACCCGTGTACACCAGGCCGATGGGGCGAGCAGTGCTGGGCAATCTGGGTAGTGCGTCTGCATTTCTCCAGCCGACACTGGTACTGACCCCACCCTCCGGTATTGGTGGTTGTGGAGTTTCTTCTTTTTGCTGGGGATGCTTGCATTTGGCTTTCTTGAGTTTTGCTCTGCGGTTCTTGAACCAAACCTGAAGGGAAGAGAGAGAAGAGTTAGGGGTTGAAAATGGGGTAGAATTCAGATGACTTGTCATTCTATTTTTTTTCCTCTTTTTTTTTTTAATATTAGAGATGGGGTGTCACCATGTTGGCCAGGCTGCTCTCGAACTCCTGACCTCAGGTGATCCACCCATCTCGGCTTCCCAAAGAGCTGGGATTACAGGCGTGAGACACCACGCCCGGCTGACTTGTCATTCTATTTTTAAAAAATCTTTACTTTTTAATTTTTATTTTGTTAAACTTATTTATGTTCATTTTTTTAACCTTTAAGTTTTTTACCTTTTTTTTTTTTTGGCCCTTAAACTCTCCTATCCAAATATTAATTTATTTTTTTTTTAAATAGAGACGGGCTGGGTGTGGTGGCACATGCTTGTAATCCATGCAGTTTGGGAGGCTCAGGTGGGTGGACTGCTTGAAGCCAGGACTTGGAGATCAGCCTGGCCAACATGGCGAAACCCTGTCTCTACTAAAAATACACACATTAGTCAGGTGCCACCGTGGTGTGTGTCTGTATGTAGTTCCAGCTACTTGGGAGGCTGAGGCAAGAGAATTGCTTGAGCTGGGGAGAAAGATGTTGCAGTGAGCCGAGATTGTGCTACTACACTTCAGCCTCTGTGACAGAGTGAGGCTCTGTCTCTGATGGATGGATGGATGGATGGATAGATAAATAGATAGATAGATACATACATACATACATAGGCCGGGCGCGGTGGCTCATGCCTGAAATCCCAGCACTTTGGGAAGCCAAGGTTGGCGGATCACCTGAGGTCAAGAGTTAGAGACCAGCCTGGCCAACCTGGTGAAACCCCATTTCTATTAAAAACATAAAATTAGCTGGGTGTGGTGGTGGGCACCTATAATTCCAGGTATTCAGGAGGCTGAGGCAGGAGAATTGCTAGAAGCTGGGAGGCAGAGGTTGCAGTGAGCTGAGATCGTACCACTGCACTCCAGCCTTGGTGACAAGAATGAAAAAAGGTCTTAAAAAAATAGATACATAGATACATAAAGACTACACCTGTAGTACCAGCTACTCGGGAGGCTGAGGTGGGAGGATGGCTGAGCCCAGGAGGTGGAGGTTGTGGTGAGCCAAGACCATGCCACTGCACTCCAGACTGGGTGACACAGCCAGATCATGTCAAAAAAAAAAAAAAAAAAAAAAGCAACACCCTGTCTTAAAAGAAAGAATACTGTTTTTTTTTTTTTTTGAGATGGAGTTTCACTATGTTGGTCAGACTGGTCTCGAACTCCTGACCTCAGGTAATCCACCCGCCTTGGCCTCCCAAAATGCTGGGATTACAGGCATGAGCTACCATGCCCGGCCAAAGACAGGGTCTTACTATGTTGCCCAGGCTGGTTTCGAACTCGTGGGCTCAAGCAGTCCTCTTGCCTCAGCCTCTCAAAGTGCTGGAGTTACAAATGTAACCCATTACACCCGGCCTTTTAAAATTTTTTTATTTTGGAGACAGAGTCTTGCTGTGTCACCCAGGCTGGAAGTACAGTGACGTGACCAGAGCTCACTCCATCCTCAACCTAGGGCGCTCCAGCAATCCTCCCACCTCAGCCTCCAGAGTAGCTGAGATTACAGCTACATACCACCATGCTGGGCGAATTGTTTAGATTTTTTGTGGAGGTGGGGTCTCGGTGTGTTGCCCTGGCTGGTCTGAAACTCCTGGCCTTAAGTGCTGGGATTTTAGGCATGAGCCACCATCCCCAGCCTGAGTTTTCCTTTTAGCTGATAATACAAGTACTTCCAAGTGACAACAGCTAGTGCCACAGCTTGGCCATTTATATCCTCTCTGTGGAACCCTTCTCAATCAATCTACTTTCAGGAAGGAGCAGAAATGAGAGATATTAGGGGCAGAAACTGAGACAGGGCTCAGAAAACCCAAAGCAGGGGATGGGAGAACAAGGGGATCAGTTGCAGGGGCAGCTCTGGGGCTCAGGTCAGCCAGCTAAGGCTCCTGGCCAAATCTGACCCACCCCCTGCCTTTGCATCACCCATGCGCTAAGAATAGGCTTTACGTTTTAAAAATGGTTGAGAAAAAAACAAACAGGATAAGAGTACTATTTTGTGTTGTATGTGTGTTGGGACTGAAAGAAAAAAGAGAGAAAAAATAAAAAGAATACTATTGGCCAGGCACAGTGGCTCATGCCTATAATCTCAGGACTTTGGGAGGCTGAGGTGGGTAGATCGCTTGATTTCAGGAGTTTGAGTCCAGCCTGGGCAACATGACAAAACCATATCTCTACAAAAACAAAACAAACAAACAAAAAAAGACAGAAAAATTAGCTGGGCCTGGTGGTGCACACCTGTAGTACCAGCTACTCGGGAGGCTGAGGTGGGAGGATGGCTAAGCCCAGGAGGTGGAGGTTGTAGTGAGCCAAGACCATGCCACTGCACTCCAGACTGGGTGACACAGCCAGATCATGTCAAAAAAAAAAAAAAAAAAAAGCAACACCCTGTCGTAAAAGAAAGAATACTATTTTGTAATGTGAAAAATTGTATAAACTTCAGGCCAGGCGCAGTGGCTCACGCCTGTAATCCTGACACCTTGGGAGACGGAGGCAGATGGATCACTTGAGACCAGGAGTTCAAGATCAGCCTCCTGGGCAACATGGTGAAACCCCATCTCTACAGAAAAAATTTAGCCAGGCGTGGTGGTGCACACCTGTAGTCCCAGCTACTTGGGGGGTTGAGGTGGGAGGATCGCTTGGCCCAGGAAGTCAAGGCTGCGGTGAGCTTGATGGCATCACTGTACTCCAACCTGAGTGAAAGAGTTTATGGGAGCAGACAGGCCTCTTCTGCCTGCGTCGTCTGTGGCTGCCTTAGCACTGTGATGGCATGGTTAAATAGTTGCTAGAGAGACAGTGTGCCCCACAAAGCCTCAGCTATTTACTACCTGATCCTCTACCAGAAAAAACGTTCCCATTCTTGCTCTGGGTTTGGAGAAAGGTTTATGGACGTGGGTAGGAGAGTGTGAGTTTGGGGAATACCGGCGAAAGGAATGAGACGTCAGGAGTTATCCTACTGGCTCTCTGAATTTAGGTTAGATCGGGAAGGCAGTTCAGGAAGAGGCATCATTTTCCAACCTGCAGTACTGTGGGGGGTACGTTTATTTTCGAGGCCATTTCTTTCTGAAGGCTGGAGTTTGGGTATGGATTCTCATCGAATAAGATGTTCAGATCTTTCAGTTGCTGCTCAGTGAACATGGTTCGCTTCCTGTGTGAATGCAACTGGTCATTGCCTTGAAAGAAGGAGAAAAGACAAATGGGAAATGCTAGCAACCCCATTCCCCAAAGCCCAAACTTTCAACTGTCCTTTCCTCTCCACTGAGGGTACACCGTGGTGATCAAGTGACTGAGGTTTTTTGTTTGTTTGTTTTTTGTTTTTGTCATTAGTCCTTTAAGTTCTGTCCATATATGAGGTTCTTTTTTTTGGAGATGGAGTCTCGCTCTGTCACCCAGGCTGGAGTGCAGTGGCACAGTCTCAGCTCACTGCAACCTCCACCTCCTGAGTTCAAACGATTCTCCTTCCTCAGCCTCCCTAGTAGCTGGGACTACAGGTGCATGCCACCATGCCCGGCTAATTTTTCTAATTTTAGTAGAGATGCGTTTCTTTCTTTTTTTTTTTTTTTTTAAGTTTACTTAAAACCACAATCAGAAGAAGAGATGGGGTTTCACGATGTTAGCCAGACTGGTCTCGAACTCCCAACCTCAGGTGATCCACCCGCCTCGGCCTCCTAAAGTGCTGGGATTACAGGCGTGGGCCACCGCGCCCGGCCAAGACTGAGGTTCTTAGATATTGAGACACTGCTGGCCAGGGTGGTGCCTTAGCCTGTAGTCCCAGCACTGTGGGAGGCTGAAGCAGGAGGGCCACTTGATCCCAGGAGTTTGAGGCCAGCCTGGGCAATGTAGTGAGACTTTCCTTCACTACAAAAAAAAATAAACAAATAAATACTAGCTGATTGCCTATCTGCCTTTTGTCCTTGTTTTCCCAAGCCTCATTTTGTCACAAGTAGAGCACCACAGGAAAGGGCTGTTCCTTTCCCCCTCGCTTCCTCCATTCTTTTTGTCTGTTATCATTTAAATGTGGGATCCCTTGCCAGGTGTGGTGGCTCACACCTGTAATCCCAGCACTTTGGGAGGCCAGGGTGGACAAATCGCATGAGGTTATGAGTTCAAGACCAGCCTGGCCAGCATGGTGAAACCCTGTCTCTACTAAAAATACAAAAATTAGCTGGGCACAGTGGTGCATGCCTGCAAATCCCAGCAACCCCGGAGGCTGAGGCAGGAGAATCACTTGAACCCCGGAGGCAGGGGCTACAGTGAGCTGAGATCACGCCACTGCACTCTAGCCTGGGACAGAGGGAGACTCTGTCTCAAAAAATAAATAAATAAAAGGGATCCCTCGTGCCTTACCTCTTGGGATCTATTTTCTTTGTATAGAAAGCAGGCAACTCAATCCAACATGAAATGGACATGGTTTTATGCTTATCATTTATTCAGTGTTTATTAAGTATATTCTTTTAGGAATATAGCAAGGAAATAAACAGGAAAATAACATCACTGCTCTAATGGATATCACCTTTTCCTTTCTTTTTCTAGAGACAGGGTACTGCTCTGTTGCCCAGTGGTACAATCACAGCTCACTGCAGCCTCAACTCCCCAGACGCAAGCGATCCTCTCACATCAGCCTCCCGAGCAGCTGAACTACAGGGCGCTGCCATGCCTGGGTAATTTGTATATTTTTTGTAGAGACGATGTCTTGCTTTGTTGCCCAGGCTGGTCTTGAACTCCTGGGCTCAAGCCATCTGCCTGCCTCAGCCTCCCAAAGTGCTGGGATTACAGGTATGAGCCACTGTGTGCCTGGGTCTAAAAGATTTGAATCAGATCATGCCTGAAAATGGTTTGCCAGCAACCCCAGAATCTAGTAAATACGCGCACAAGATTTCCAGCTTGGCTAAGCCTATATTCTCTCTAGGGCCGAATCATCCTCACAGGAATCAGATTTACCAGAGCAGATTCCCCAGGGGAATCTGATTCCTATGAGGATGATTCGGCCCTAGAGAGAATATAGGCTTATATTCTACATAAGAACAAGCGTCGGGGTGGGAGGAATTAAGACACAACAATCAGTGAGAACACTTGGAATTCTTGGGCAGAAACGGGCTTCCCTGCGTTCGCCAGTGCTAGATGACAGGGCCTGGCACAGTGCTCACGCCTGTAATCCCAGCACTTTGGGAGGCCGAGGCAGGCAGATCACATGAGATCAGGGGCTTGAGACCAGCCTGGCCAACATAGTGAAACCCCGTCTCTATAAAGATACAAAAATTAGCCGGGCATGGTGGTGGGCGCCTGTAATCCCAGCTTCTGGGGAGGCTGAGGCACAGGAATCGCTTGAACCCAGGAGGCAGAGGTTGCAGTGAGCTGAGATCACACCACTGCACTCCAGCCTGGGCTACAGAGCGAGACTCCATCTCAAAAAACAAAAGCAACAACAAAAAATATGACAGCCTCTGTGGGAAGTTCCCGCAACCCACGTGGATGAAGCGGCTGCTTCAGCTGCCGGTTTCCTCTGCCTGAACGCTGCTGCCAGCTGCGCTCCATTTTTCACATGTCTTGACTTCGGTTCTCATTTTTTCTGGCTTACCTTTAGGAAGATCATCCGAGCCTGGCATCTTCTAATCTAGATGTGCGCCTGGGCTCAGATCCAGGGATAAGAACCAGCAAAGATGGAATCCAGGCTTAAATAGCTTCCTCCTGAGCCACACCCGATTCCCACCCCCTCCACCTCTCTCTGCCTTCTCTGCTTCCAGTATCATCCCTCAGTCCTCTAGAGCCCCCTGGATCTTTCCCAGGGCTGTCATTGATCTAATATTAATTGAGCTGAGACCAGTGACTCAAAGGTGAGCCCACAAACCAGCCCCACTACCACTCCTGGGAGTTTGCTGAAATGCAGAATCCTGGCCTACTCCAGACCTCCTGAGCAGAAGCTGCATTTTTTTTTTTTTTTGAGACGGAGTCCCACTCTGTCACCCAGGCTGGAGTGCAATGTCGCCATCTCAGCTCACTGCAGCCTCTGCCTCCCAAGTTCAAGTGATTCTCGTATTTCAGCCTCCTGAGTAGCTGGGATCACAGGTGTGCACCACCACACCCAACTAACGTTTGTGTTTTTTAGTAGAGATGGGGGTTTCACCGTGTTGGCCAGGCTGGTCTCGAACTACTGACCTCAAGTGATCCGCCCACCTTGGCCTCCCAAAGTGCTGGGATTACAGGTGTGAGTCACCACGCCCGGCCAGAAGCTGCATTGTCACAGAAGATCACAATGATCACAGGACACTGTTTTGCATCAGGGGATCTCCATGCTCCAGGTATATTCAAATCATCTGCGAGGCTTGAAAAAGCGGAGACTCTGCCCTCAAGGTTTCTGACTCACTTGGTCTGGGGTGTGGGATCTGATGATTTCCATAAGTAATAAGCTCCCAGGTGACCAGGCTCCATAACGGGGACTGGGAATGTGATTGTCAATAATAAAGTCCAAGTTTAAACCCTTAAGTGGCTTTCAGGTAAGTTACACATTCTTGAGTGGCTAATGTATGGTTGGCATTGCTCTGCATATCCTGATTTAGTTAATTCACTCAGAAATCATCTCATTTTATTTCTTTATTTATTTTGAGATGGAGTCTCGATCTGTGGCCCAGGCTGGAGTGCAGTGGCATGATCTCAGCTCACTGCAACGTCCGCCTCTCAGGTTCAAGCAATTCTCCTGCCTCAGCCTCCTGAGTAGATGGATTACACGTGCCCACCACCAAGCTCTGCTAATTACAAGTGGCTCACACCTGTAATCCCAGCACTTTGGAAGACTGAGGCAGTTTGAGACCAGCCTGGCCAACATGGCAAAACCCGTCTCTACTAAGAAATACAAAAATTAGCCGGGTGTGGTGGTGGGCATCTGTAATCCCAGCTACTTGGGAGGCTGAGGCAGGAGAATCACTTCAACCTGGGAGGCGGAGGTTGCAGTGAGCCAAGATCACGCCACTGCACTCCAGCCTGGGGTGAGTGAGACTCCATGTCAAAAACAAAAACAGACAGACAGACAAACAACAATAAAAAAAAGAAAAAAAAGCTGCAACACCTTTCAGATGCCCAGGCTCGCACCATGTATACTACTTACCTCAATGACAAGGGCAGTTTGAGTTCAGGTTCACAGAAGGGGCAGCTTTTCTTGCCATTCATCCATTTGAGTCTCACTTCTGCACATCTCTTCCTTGTGTTAGTAGTTAGCCTTTGCACAAATGAACTTCTACCTACTTTTTTTTTTTGAGACAGGGTCTTGCTACGTCTCAAACAACACAGCTGACTGCAGCCTTGACCTCCCAGGCTCAAGTGATCCTCCTACCTTAGCTCCCAGGCTGGAGTGCAGTGGCAAAATCATAGCTCAGTGCAGCCTTAACCTCCTGGGCTTAAGTGACCCTCTTACCTCAGCCTCCTGAGTAGCTGGGACTACAGGTGCACACCACCACACCTGGCTAATTTTTGGACTTTTTGTACAGATGGGATTTTGCCATGTTGGCTAAGCTAGTCTCAAAGTCCTAGGCTCAAGCCAGCCTCCCACCTCAGCCTCCCAAAGTGCTGGGATTGTGGAGAGACAGGATCTTCATGTGTTGCCCAGGCTGGAGGGCAGTGGCTGTGCATAAGCTGATGCCACTACCCATCAGCAAGAAAGTTTTTTTTTTTTTGCGGGGGGGGATGGAGTCTCACTCTGTCACCCAAGCTGGAGTGCAGTGGTGTGATCTCGACTCAATGCAACCTCTGCCTACGGGGTTCAAGCGATTCTCCTGCCTCAGCCTCCCAAGTAGCTGGGATTACAGGCGCCCGCCACCAAGCCCAGCTAATTTTTGTATTTTTAGTAGAGACGGGGTTTCTCCCTGTTGGCCAGGCTGGTCTCAAACTCCTGACCTCAAGTGATCCGCCCTTCTTGGCCTCCCAAAGTGCTGGGATTACAGGCGTAAGCCACCGCGACCAGCCATCCAATTACAAATTTCTTTGTTCCTTCTCTCCGGCTGCTTTGCTGACTGGCCTAAAATAATAATAGGCCAGGCGCGGTGGCTCACGCCGTTATCCCAGCACTTTGGGAGGCTGAGGCGGATGGATCACAAGGTTAGGAGTTCAAAACCAGCCTGGCCGAGATGCTGAAACCCCATCTCTACTAAAAATACGAAAAAATTAGCTGGGCACAGTGGCTCACGCCTGTAATCTCAGCACTTTGGGAGGCTGTCAGAGAATTGCTGGAACCCGGGAGGCAGAGGTTGCAGTGAGCCGAGATAGCGCTACTGCACTCCAGCCTGGGCAACAGAGGGAGACTCCATCTCAAAAATAATAATAATATTCCTTCCATGTCAAAATAGGAAAATCATAATAGTAACAATAATAATCGCACCACAAAATGCCACTTTCCTTGGGTGCACCATTAATCTGCACAACAAATACCTGCCAACGATGAACAGCACATCTTGAGAGGTGAAGAAGACACAGCAAGCAACAATTTTAAGCCACATTTTCATCTTGTGATAGTGTCAGAGACCAATTTAAAAAGACCCAGTAATCTGCCATCTGTTTCTCTGGATTTCTCTTTTCCAGATATTTTTTTTAAAAAAGGAATCATAGGCCGGATGCAGAAATCATCACCAGATGCAGTGGCTCAAGCCTGTCATCCCAGCACTTTGAGAGAGCAAGAAGAGAGGATCACTTGAGCCCAGGAGACCAGCTTTTCAAAAAATAAAATAAATTGGAATTATACAGGATGTGCCTTTTGTGTGCTGGCTTCTCTTACTGAGCATGTTGTTTTCAAGGTTCCTCCTCATGGTATAATGTGTCAGTACCTCATTCCCCTTTATTTTCTGAGATAGACTTGCTCTGTTGCCCAGGGTGGAGTGCAGTGACAGGATCTCAGCTCACTGCAGCCTCTGCCTCCCAGATTCAAGTGATTCTAGTGCGTCAGCCTCCCGAGTAGCTGGGATTACAGGCCTGTGCCCACAGACCCGGCTAAGTTTTGTATTTGTAGTAGAGATGGGGTTTCACCATGTTGGCGAGGCTGGTCTCAAACTCTTGGCCTCAAGGGATCCGCCTGCCTTGGCCTCCCAAAGTGTTGGGAGTACTGGCGTGAGCCACTGCAGCTGGCCCCTTTTTACAGCTGAATTATATTCCATTGTATGGATAAACCCTATTTATTGAATCCATTCATTTGTGGATGGACAGGCTGGGATCAGGAGAGAGTAGGGAATAACTGCTTATGGGACTTTATTTTGGAGTTATGAAAATGTTTGGGGGCTGGGCATGGTGGCTCACACCTGTAATCCCAGGACTTTGGGAGGCCAAGTCGGGTGGATCACCTGAGGTCAGGAGTTTGAGACCAGCCTGGTCAACATGGTGAAACCTGGTATCTACTAAAAATACAAAAATTAGCCAGGCATGTCATCCCATTTCAAATTGAGCCACTGAAAAAAAAAAAAATTAGCCAGGCGTCGTGGCAGGCGCCTGTAATCCCAGCTACTCAGGAGGCTGAGACAGGAGAAGTGCTTGAACCTGGGAGGCAGAGGTTAGCGTGAGCCAAGATCATCATTGCACTCTTGCCTGGGCAACAAGAGTGAAACTGTACCTCAAAAAAAAAGAAAAGAAAAGAAAAGAAAAAATGTGTTGGAACTACATAGAGGTGGTGGTTGCACAACACTGTGAATGTACTAAATGCCGCAGAACCACTTGTTTTGAAATGGTTAATTATATGTTATTCGCATATCACAGCAACTGGAAAGAAACACTAAGAAGTGTCAAAGTTCAGTTATCAGAGGTACAAAGACCTGCTTTTCCTCACGCTGCTACCATTCGTCCAAAGATGCTAAACCCACAGACTGCTTTTTATTTATTTATTTTTTTTTTAAATAGAGACAGGGTTTCACCATGTTGGTCAGGCTGGTCTTGAACTCCTGACTTCAGGTGATCCGCCCGCCTCGGCCTCACAAAGTGCTGGGATTACAGGAGTGAGCCACTGCGCCCAACTGCTTTTTATTTTTGTTCTTTTTGAGACATGGTCTTGCTCTGTTGCCCATCTAGAGTACAGTGGCATTTTATTTTATTTTTTGTTTCAGAGACAGGATCTCACTCTGTTGCCCAGGCTGGACTCAACCTGCAGGGATCAAGTAACCCTTCCTCCTTAGCCTCCTGAATCCCTGGGATTACAGGCATGAGCCACTACCCCCAACAAGCTTGCTTATTTGCATCTTTGGGTACATTTTTGCCCCTTGTCCTAGGTTAAAGGTAGGGCAGCTACGGTATGTTGACATCAGAACAGCCTAAGTGCTTTAGATATTTTTTTTTTTTTTGAGATGGAGTCTCACTCTATTGCCCAGGCTGGAGTGCAGTGGCTCGATCTCAGCTCACTGTAACCTCTGCCTCCTGGATTCAAGGGATTCTCCTGCCTTAGCCTCCTAAGGATCTGGAATTACAAGCATGTGCCACCATGCCCAGCTAATTTTTGTATTCGCCATGTTGGCCAGTCTGGTCTCGAACTCCTGATACCAAGTGATCCCCCGACTGCATTGGCTAGAGGACTCCAGGCGTGAGCCACCGCAGCTGGCCAAACCCTTTTTGTGTTAAGGAAAACATCTCGGCCAGGCCCAGTGGCTCACGCCTGTAATCCCAGCACTGTGGGAGGCTAAAGTGGGTGGATCACCTGAGGTCAGGAGTTCAAGACCAGCCTGGCCAACATGGCAAAACCTCGTCTCTACTTTAAAACTACAAAAATTAGCCAGGCATGGTGGTAATAGGTGCCTGTGATCCCAGCTACTTGGGAGGCTGAGGCAGAAGAATTGCTTGAACTGGGGAGGCAGAGGTTGCAGTGAGCCGAGACTGTGCCATTGCACTCCAGCCTGGGCAACAAGAGCGAACCTCCATCTTAGAAAAGAAAAGAAAAAGAAAACATGTCTGCCTTCCAATTCCTTCCCCAGGAGTTCTTCCACTTCTCTCCTCTTGTGAGAGGCCTCAGTATATTAATTAAATGCTCTCAGTAATGCTTATGGGAGTCTGAGGCAGCACACTTCAAGGATAAGCCTGCTTTTTAAGGAGAGAAAAGAAGAATGAATAAAGTTTGCAAGTCTTAGGGGTTGTTTTCAATCACAGCTGTATATTATCATTCCCAGGATTATAAGAAAATGCCTGCAGCTGCACTCCAGGGTCATCTGCTTGAATCTCTTCGGGTGGAGCCTAAGTATGAGGATTTGTACGTAATCCATCTACTGCGGAAGTAGGGCTGGGCCCGGAAACCGCTGGCTCTGTCGTCTTTAGTGGGATTAAGTTGGTGTCCTAAAGAGTCACCTTGGAGGCTGAGAAATCAAGATGTACAACGGTGGGGCCAGGAGCAGTCAATCCCAGCACTTTGGGAGGTTGGGGCGGGCAGATCACCTGAAGTCAGGAGTTCAAGGCCAGCTTGGGCGACACAGTGAAATCCCGACACTACTGAAACTACAAAAAAAAAATTAGCCAGGCATGGTGGTGGGCACCTGTAATCCCAGCTACTCAGGAGGCTGAGGCACCAGAATTGCTTGAGCCCAGGTGGTGGAGGTTGCAGTGAGCCGAGATGAGGCCACTGCACTCCAGCCTGGGCAACAGAGTCAAAAGATGTGGAACAGAGTACTTGAGAGAGCGCGTGAGAGCCTCACACCTTGACTAACCACTCACTGCCAACCTGGAAGACCAGTCCTGGGAAGGAGTCTGGCCACCACTCCCAAAATAACACTGGGATCAATATGATCTGTGCCTGGGCACAATGTCTAATCTTTTTTCTTCTGGAGCTAGTCTCCCTCTGTCTCCCAGGCTGGAGTGCAGTGGTGTGATCTCAGCTCGCTGCACCCTTGACTTCCTGGGCTCAAGCAATCGGCCTCCTAAGTAGGTAGCTGGGACTACGGGTGCCTGCCACTACGCACAGCTAATTAAAAAGGTTTTTTTGGTAGAGACGAGGGTGTCATGGCGGAGTGTGTTGGCTTATGCCTGTAATCCCAGCACTGTGGGAGACAGAGATAGTCAGATCACCTGAGGTGAGGAGTTCGAGACCAGCCTGGCCAACATGGTGAAGACTCATCTCTACTAAAAATACAAAAATTAGCTAGGGCCAGGCATAGTGGCTCATGCCTGTAATCTCAGCATGTTAGGAGGCTGACACTGGTGAATCCCCTGAGCTCAGGGGTTTGCAACCAGCCTGGGCAACATGGTGAAATCTCATCTCTACCAAAAATATAAAAACTTAGCCAGTGTGGTGGCATATGCCTGTAGTCCCAGCTACTCAGGAGGCTGAGGTGGGAGGATCACTTGAGCCATGGAGGCAGATGTTGCAATTATGCCACTGCACTCCAGCCTGGGTGACAGAGTGAGACCCTGACTCAAAAAAAAAGGTGGGGGGAGGATTATGAGAAGAGGCAGAGACATGCAATCTCTGTGTCTCCTGCTAATGCTCTCCAGAGAGTGCTCACCACAGAGAAAGTCCTGAGCAAGCAGGAAGAGAGGGCACCTTGTGCAGTGAGCATCATCGAGGTCTATCCTCAGACCCCTGCTTGTGTAATGCACCCGTGAACAGAGACACGGTAGCAGGAGAAGGGACTGGGGATGTGCCTAACAGCATGAGCTGTCTCTCACGAAAGCTGATCTCAGTATTTCAGCCTGGAAGTTTCTGGCCACCATCAGGGCCAGGCATGCTGGCTCATGCTTGTGATAAGCGTACTAGTGAGAGGCCGAGGCAGGAGGATCACTGGAGGCCAGGAGTTTGAGATGAGTCTGGGCACAAAAGCCAAACCCTGTCTCTACAAAAAAATGTGAAAACTTAGCCAGGCAGGGAGGCACCCACCTGTAGTCCTGGGTACTCAGGAGGCTAAGGCAGGAGGATCGCTTGAGCCCAGAAGACTGAGCTATGGTAGGGCCACTGCACTCCAGCCTGGGCGACAGAGCAAGACACTGTCTCAAAAAAAAAAAAAAAAAAGCCCAAGATGAGACCTTGATATGCTACTGCGCTTTACGGGGAATGACTAACTGTTTAGTGGCAAGTTGACTACATTAGACCCTTTCCACTCCGGAGAGGGAAGTGGTGGAGGTGATTGATTTGTTCTTCCTGGGTCTACAGCCATAACATTGGGAACTCACTCGATCTCAGATCTCATCTGATTTGAACTTCCTGGAATTGATGTGTTTTCTCTCTCTCTCTCACTCTTTTTTTTTTTTTTTTTTGAGTGTTGCCCAGGCTGGAGTGCAGTGGCACCACCATAGCTCACTCTTCTGGGCTGAGGCAGGAAAATTTGCTTGAACTCCGAAAGCAGAGGGTGCAGTGAGCTGAGATTGTGCCATTGCACTCCAGCCCAGGCAACAAGAGTGAAACATCGGAGCCGGGCGCAGTGGCTCACGCCTGTAATCCTAGCACTTTGGAAGCCGAGGTGGGTGGATCACCTGAGGTTAGGAGTTCAAGACCAGCCTGGCCATCATGGTGAAACCCCATCTTATTAAAAAAAAAAAAAAAAAAGAGCGAAACATCGTCTAAAAACAAAATTTAATTAATTAATTAATTAAAAAGCCATTCTGTTATCCCATAATGGCAGCTGTTTAAGTATAAGGTAATAAATTTTTTGAGACGAAGTTTTGCTCTTGTCACCTGGGCTGGAGTGCAATGGTGCAATCTGGGCTCACTGCAACCTCCGCCTCGTGGGTTCAAGCAATTCTCCTGCCTCAGCCTCTCGAGTAGTTGGGATTATAGGCACGTGCCACCACATGTGGCTAATTTTTGTATTTTTAGTACAGATGGGGTTTCATCATTTTGGCCAGGCTGGTCTTGAACTCCTAACCTTGGGTGATCTTCCCTCCTTGGCCTCCCAAAGTGCTGGGATTACAGGCACTGGGGGCCACCTCCCCCAGCCTTTTGTCTTTTTTTTTTTTTTTTTTTTAAAGATTGGGTTTCACCATGATGGCCAGGCTGGTCTTGAACACCTGACCTCAGGTGATCCACCCACCTCGGCCTCCCAAAGTGCTAGGATTATAGGCATGAGCCACCCCGCCTAGCCTTTTGTCTTGTTTTGTTTTGTTTTTGTTTTTTTGAGACAGAATCTCACTCTGTTACCCAGGCTAGAGTGCAGTGACTCGATCTCAGCTCACTGCAACCTCTGCCTCCCAGGTTCAAGCCATTCTCTTACCTCAGCCTTCCGAGTAGCTGGGAGTACAGGCATGTGCCATCATGCCCAGCTAATTTTTTCGTATTTTTATATTATTTTTTACTTTTTTTAATTATTCACCTGAGTGCAGGTGGGCTGAGGCCAAAAAGGGCATCAGCCTTTTTTTGTATTTTTATAGAGATGGGGTTTCACCACGTTTGCCAGTCTGGTCCTGAACTCCTGACCACAAGTGATCTACCTGCCTTCACTTCCCAAAGTGCTGGTATTACAAGGATGTCAAAAAATGACTGGGCCTGGTGGCTCACACCTGCTAGGAGATCATGCCACGGTACTCTAGTCTGGGCGACAGAGCAAGACCCTGTCTCAAACAAACAAACAAAAAATAGATGGTACAACAATCAGTGCATTAATATAAAATACACTGTTTATATCACATATTTATTACCTTATACAGAAACAGCTGCCATCATGGGATAACAGAATGGCTTTTTATTTTTTTAACTAATTAGTTGATTTCTTTTTTGAGACAATGTTTCTCTCTTGTTGGCCCAGGCTGGAGTGCAATGGCGTGATCTTGGCTCACCACCACCTCCACCTCCCAGGTTCAAGTGATTCTCCTGCCTCAGCCTGCTGAGTAGCTGGGATTACAGGCATGCACCATTACACCCTGCTAATTTTGTATTTTTAGTAGGGACAGGGTTTCTCCATGTTGGTCAGCCTGGTCTCGAACTCCCGGCCTCAGGTGATCTGCCTGCCTCAGCCTCCCAAAATGCTGGGATTACAGGTGTGAGCCACTTTGCCCATCCAGGAATGGCTTTTTTTTTTGAGACAGATTTTGCTCTTGTTGCCCGGGCTGGAGTGCAATGGCACAATCTTGGCTCACTGCAACCTGCACCTCCTGGGTTCAAGTGTTTCTCCTGCCTCAGCCTTCCGAGAATTCCTGGCCAGGAATGGCTTTTTAAGGGCTCAACTGAAGTGTCAGCTCAGGGATAACGTCCCATGGGGCTGGGGTGCTGTCCTCTAAGATACAATATGTACATGGAACCAACAGTCAGTATAAGGAGCTGTGACCCTAGTAGTTAGAATACACAGATGTAGCTACCAGGGAGTTATCAATATCCTGTCTATCAATATCTTGCTTTTGTCAATATCCTATCTAGTGACCCACTTGAAGAAACTGTGCTCCTTGTCCCCAAACCTCATCTGGCACGGTGTCTTCATTTTTGAAGGGGAACACTTCCAACAAAGAAACAGTAGGATTTTCTGCCTGGTTACTTTGGGCTCTTCAGGCTGATTAACCACTGGGTAGAGAAATGAGGTCGTTGGATGGCATGGCTAATCAATTATGAGCATTGTGAGGAGGTGGGGTTCCTGCTGCACACTGGGGCAGGAAGGCTCATGTCTGGAATTCAGATAATTCCCTATGCTCAGAGACTATGCTGAGCAGGAAATTGCACAACCACAGCCCAGTAAAAGCACAGTAACTGAGATAACACCAAGGAATGGTGAAATAAGACTTCTCTTTTTTTTTTTTTTTGAGATGCTGTTTCCCTCCTGTTGCCCAGGCTGGAATGCAATGGTGCAATCTTGGCTCATCACAACCTCCGCCTCCCGGGTTCAAGCAAGTCTCCTGCCTCAGACCCCGAGTAGCTGGGATTACAGACATGAGCCACCATACTGGCTAATTTTGTATTTTTAGTAGAGACAGGGTTTCTCCATGTTGGTCAGGCTGGTCTCGAACTCCTGACCTCAGGTGATCCGCCCGCCTCCGCCTCCCAAAGTGCTGGGATTACAGGCAGGAGCCACTGTGCCCAGCGACTTTTTTTTTCTTTTTTTTTTTTTTTGAGACAGAATCTCACTCACTCTGTCATCCAAACTGAAGTGCTGAGACTCCATCTCGGCTCACGGCAACCTCCACCTCCTGGGCTCAAGCAATTCTCCTGCCTTGAGTAGCTGGAACTACAGGCACGTGCCACCGTGCCTGGCTGATTTTTCTTTTTTTTTTTTTTAGGTAGAGATGGGGTTTCACCATGTTGGCCAGGCTAGTCTCGAACTCCTGACCTCAGGTGATCCACCTGCCTCGGCCTCCCAAAGGGCTGGGATTATACTCATGAAGGGCTCTTTTTTTTCCCTAACAGTAGGGATGGTGTATAACTGTGTTAGCCAGGCTGGTCTGCAACTAGCCTTGAGCGATCCACCCACCTCAACCTCTCAAAGTGTTGGGATTACAAATGTGAGTCACTGCACCTGGTTATAAGACTCTTTAGAATCAAAACTCTTTCGTACTCAGCATAAAACTACACTAAGAATTCCCAGGGAGCTGGGCACAGTAGCTCAAGTCTGTCATCCCAGCACTTTGGGAGGCTGAGGAGGGTGGACAGCTTGAGCCCAGGAGTTCTAGGCCAGGTATGGTGGTACACACCTGTAGTCCCAACTACTAGGGAGGCTGAGGTAGGAGGATTGCTTGAGCCCTAGAGGTCAAGGCTGCAGTGAGCTGTGATTGTGCCACTCTACTCCAGCCTGGGTGACAGAGCGAGGCCCTGTCTCAGAATAATAATAATAATAATAGGCTGGGTGCAGTGTCTCATGCCTGTAATCCCAGCACTTCAGGAGGCTGAGGCGGGTAGATCACCTGAGGTCAGGAGTTTGAGACAACCTGACCAATATGAGGAAATAAAAATACAAAATACAAGAAAATTAGCTGGGTGTGGTGGCAGGTGCCTGTAATCCCAGCTACTCGGGCGGCTGAGACAGGAGAATTACTTGAACCCAGGAGGTGGGGCTTACAGTGAGCTGAGATTGTGCCACTGCACTCCAGCCTTGGGCAACAAGAGCAAAACTCCATCTCAAAAAAACAAACAAAAGAAAACAACCCAAAAACCCCACAAAAAACAATGATAATAACAATTCCAAGGATACACACACTTGTAAGACACAGGCAAACAAGGGGAAATTCTGAGACAACCAACACAGCTGCTCAGGCCCTACCTTAACATGTCAGAGTGATCTTTGGCCCTGACTTGAGATCTTCCTGGAAGTGATGACGGTGGGTGCCTCTTCAAATACAGGGAGTTAGTTACTTTGATCGACTAATTCCTTCCTTCTTCCCTTCCTCCCTTCTTCCTTCTTTCCATCTTTCCTCCTTTTTCTTCACCTTTCCTTCCTATTCCTTTCTGCCTCCCTCCCTCACTTCCCCCTCTCTCTGTTCTCTAATTTTTTGTTTGTTTGTTTTAAGGAGCAGAGAGTTTATTTTATTTACTTATTTTTTCTTTTCTTTTTTTTTTTTTTCAAGACGGGGTTTCACCATGTTGGTCAGGCTGGTCTTGAACTCCCGACCTCAGGTGATCTGCCCACCTTGGCCTCCAAAGTGCTTGGATTACAGGCGTGAGCCACCACTCCCAGCATGGAGCAGAAAGTTTAATAGGCAAGAAAGGACTGGGGAGACAGAAGGAAGAAGCTCCCCGGTAGAAAGACAGAGGGAGGGAGGCTCAAAGTCAAAAGAGGAGACCCCCCTTCTCTGTAAGTTTTAAAATTGTCTTTTTTTGGAGAGGAGTTCTCACTATGTTACCTAGGCTGATCTTACACTCCTGGGCTCAAGTGATCTTCCTGACTCAGCTTCCCAAAATGCTAGGATTATAGGCGTGAGCCACCGCAGCACCCCGCGGCGCGGGCGCGCGCGGGCGCGCGCGCTCTCTCTCACGCGCGCGCGCATAATTAAATATTTGGGCCGGGTGCGGTGGCTCACGGCTGTAATCACAGCACTTTGTGGGGGCGGAGGCTGTTTGCCTCTATAAACAGCCTGACCAACATGGTGAAACCCCATCTCTATTTTTAAAAATACAAAAATTAAGGCCGGGCGTGGTGGCTCACGCCTGTAATCCAAGCACTTTGGAGGCCAAGGCAGGCAGATCACCTGAGGTCGGGAGTTCAAGACCAGCCTGACCAACATGGTTAAACCCCGTTTAAAAAAAAAAAATACAAAAATTAGCTGG
>CAUYLG010030604.1:0-89722 GCA_963573385.1 Cacajao melanocephalus
GAGCCGGAGTCGTCCCGTATACTCCGCGCCGAGAAGCGCCGTGCTGGGGCGCCGGCAAAATAGCCGCGCCGGCCAAAAAAGTCGCGCTGGCGACCCATGTGGCTCCTCCGCCGGGAATCTCCTAGTCTGTGGGCAACAAAAATTTGTCTGAAAGTGCTGCATCCACTCGCTCTCTGCGCTTTCACTGGGAGCTACAATCCTGAGCTGTTGTTAATCGGCCATCTTGGATCTCTCGCAATGTTGATCTATTTTTAAAGTGCTTGGGCCAATTTGTACATCACACCACTAATATTCAAAAATTCCTGTTGCTCCACATATATGCCAACATGACAGTGTCAGATTTAGTTTTTCACCTAAAAATTGAATAAGACATGGTAACTCTTGTGTTTTTAACTTGCTTCTTTATTGCTAGTGAAGTTAGGCATCTCCTCATGTTCCATAGTTTGAATATAAGTGAGTAGAGTACAACGAGATATTTTGAGAGAGAGAAAGAGACCATATCCACATAACTTGTATTACAGTATATCATATAATTATTCTATTTTATTACTAGTTATTGTTGTGAATTGTATGTGTGTATGCGTGCGCGCGCACACACACACACACACACACACGGTTTAGTACCATCCTCAGTTTTAGTCATCCACTAGGGATCTTGGAATATATTCCCTGAGGATAAGGGGGAGACCACTGTATTGAAAATTTTGTGTCTCTTTCTAATTGTTAAACATATTAGTCATTGTCTTGCTTTTTTGTTCTGGAGACTTCTTTTTCAGAAAGCTTTTAAGTATGAAATCAGTTTCTTTAATAGACAGAGAACTAGTCAAATTGCCTGTTTATCTTGAAATTCTCTGTTATGATCCTTTTGTTATTTGGATTTTGTAACGAAATCCCCTCTCTTTTTCCTGGTATTGGTAATTTACATCCTCTCGTTTCTTTTCTTTGTTAATCATTGTAGAGATTTATCAAGTTTATTGGTCTTTTTTTGTTTTTGTTTGTTTTTTGTTTTTTTCAAATGGAGTCTCATTCTGTCACCCAGACTGGAGTGCAGTGGCACGATCTCAGCTCACTGCACTGTTTGCTGCCCAGATTCAAGTGATTCTCCTGCCTCAGCCTCCCAAGTAGCTGGGAACACAGGCACGTGCCACCACGCCTAGTTAATTTTTTATATTTTTATAGAGATGGGATTTCACCATGTTAGCCAGGATAGTCTTGATCTCCTGACTTGGTGATCCATCCACCATGGCCTCCCAAAGTGTTGGGATTACAGGTGTGAGCCACCACCCCTGGCTGGTCTTTTTTCTTTTTTTTTTTTTTTTTTTTTTTTGTTAAAGCACAATTTAAAAAATTTCTTTATTGTTTTTTGTTTTCAATTTTACTCATTTCTGTTCTTTCTATTCTTCTCTGTATTACAAACATGCATTGCTTAATGACAGGGAAAATCTCTGAGAAATGCATTATTAGGCAATTTTGTTATACAAACATCAGAGTGTATTTACAGAAAGCTAGATGGTATGATCTCCTAAACACCTGATACAGCACTAGGCTATATGGTATGCCTATTGCTTTTAGGCTACAAACCTATACTGTATGTTGCTCTACTGAACACTTCAGTCAATTGTAACAGAATGGTACTTGTGTATCTGTGTTTAGATACACAAATACAGTAAAGTTAATGCAATGCACTAGGACCTACAATGTCAACTGGGTGATAGGAATTTTTCTGCTCTATTATAATCTTTTGGGACCACGGTCATACATGCAATCTGTCATTAACCAAAATATTGTTATGTGATACATAACTGTATTTTCTTCTGCTTGCTTTGAGTTTATTTTACTATTGTTTTTATAGTTTCTTATACTGGAAACTGAGATTACAGACACTTTCCTCCTTTTATAAAGTATGTATTTACTGTCACGCATCTTCCCTTTGTGCATTGTTTTAACTAATACTTAATTTGTTATATTGCATTTTCATTTAAAATATTTTCTAATTTCTCTTGAAACATTTCCTTTGATTGAAATATTATTTTGAATCATGAGCTTTAATTTTCAAATATCTGAAGTTTTTGTTTTTTTCTTTTTGTTATTTATTCTAGTGTAATTCCATTATGGTCAGGGAACATACTTTGTATGATTCCAGGTATGTCTGGTAATGTGTGTACTGTGAATCAGAATATCATCTTTCTTGATGACTATTCCATGTGTCCCTCAAAATAATGTGTATTTTGCTATCTTTGGGTGGAATTCCATAAAAATCAAGTAGATCAAGCTGGTTGATGGCATTGTTTTGTTCTATATCCTTGCTGGCTCGTTAATTAGTTCTATCACTGAGAAAGAAATGTTAAATGTCCAACTATGTTTGCTGATATGTCTATTTCTCTTTTCAATGCTATAGGTTTTTTGCTTTGTGTATATTGAAGACCTGTTGCTTAGCTCATATAAATTGAGAATTCTTATGTCTTCTTGGTAAATTAAGCCTTTTTATTATGTAATGCCCATCTTTATTCCTGGTAATCTTTGCTCTGAAGTCTGCTTTGTGATATTAACATAGTCACTCCAGTTTTTCTTTGATTAGTGTTTGTGTGGTGATATGGTTTGGCTGTACCCCCACCCAACTACGCAGGCATAAAAAGAATGAGATCATGTTATTTGCAGGTACATGGATGAAGCTGGAAGCCATTATTGTTAAGAAACTGACACAGGAACAGAAAACCAAATACCGCATGTTCTCACTTATTAATAGGAGCTAAATAATGAGAATGCAAGGACACAAAGAGGGGCACAGAAAACACTGGGACCTACTTGAGGGTGGAGGTAGGGAGGAGGGAGGGGATCAGAAAAGTAAATAATTATTGGGTATTGGGCTTAGTATTTGGGTGATGAAATGATTTGTACAACAAACCCCTGTAACACAGTTTACCTATATAACAAATCTGCATAGGTACCCCTGAATCAAAAATAGTTAATAAATAAATAAATAAAATTCTCTCCTTTTTTATTTTTCCTTTTTAAATACTAATATAGAAATGGCATTCTAGCATCTAACTTAAAATTCCATCATTTCACAAGTGCTAAAACCACGCTATGTAAGATACTACTCTCAGCCAATTATTGAATAAGAAAGTATAGAAGTTATTTATCATATTAATATACTTAAACCCAATTTAGATGTCAAAAACAAAGTTTGAAAGAGAGAAGCTTATCTTATTGCATAGTAATTAATTTCATCAAGTACATCCAATGCTCCAATTAGTAGCTAGAGCAAATATAGTTTGGGTTATTGTTTCTCAAATTAAATTGTAAGTTTGTCAAATTGCAAAAGGTATAAAACATCATGTTACGTTTCTGAGCATCTGATATTTCTTAAAATATAAATTATTCATTTTTATAGCTCTGTAAAGCTATAAAACTGTAAATAGTAGTTGTAAAGCTATTTCAGCTGTAAAACTTTTAGAAAATAAGATATATTTTAAGATTCTCTTTTTTAAAATTTCATTTCTAACCTCTTGTTAACCTTTATGATGTAGTCTATTTTAAATTCCTTGGTTGTTCATGGGAAAATACTTTTTAATAATGCAGAAAAGACCAAAGAGTAAGCTACCTATAAAACTTATAAGAAACTCCAATCTGTTTAAACAGTGTGATATATGCTTGTGAATATTTTATTAGAATTTTCCACTGATCGGCACTCAAACATAAAATTACTTTTCACTTACATTTTGTTTATAATATCATTAAAAATTCTCCCAATTTTGGTAACTTGAAGACAGTTAATGGTGGGAATGTTTAAAAGTCTAGAACTGTAAGCTAATCTTCTATAAGACATGATTTGTACTGATTTGAATAGGTATATGTAATAAATGAAAATGTAATCATTATCGTGAATAACATTTCTCAACTCATATCATAAATATGACATAAATTATTCAATTAAATATTATAATGAAATACAAATATGTCTTAACATATATAACAACATATTAACATTTAATAATTAGTGTATAGAAAAGTTAAAGGAAGGTTGAAACAATTCGTTTATTGAATGCTTAGTTTGAAAAGGCTAATGAATTTAAGATTTCCATCTTTTTTAATGATAAAATGGCATATAATTCATCAATCAAATAACTTTTACTTTATGTAACAAAAATTGTATACCATATAGTATAATTGAAAATTTCGAACTATGATTATCTGAATATGGAATAACTAGTAAGGTTATTCTGATCTTATTAATGGCAATGATTTGTTATATATCTTCGTCTTTTCCCTCTTTTCTTACCATATAATTATTATATCAGAGAACTTACGTCTTAACTACTTTCAGCTAAATATGGAAATCCGGGAGTAAGCTGCTGAAGGAAAAGTACTCACAAATCCTAGGGATCTAATACTTTAAGTGTATGTAATCAATAAAGGTAGTGAAATCCTCAGAGTTTAGGGATTTATTAATTTATGCCATTTTTTAACCTTACTGTGTAAGGTGACTTTAAACTTACGAAAGGTTTCAGTTAAAAGCAGTAGAGTTTAACCTGATGAGTGTTAAAATCATTTCTTTATTTAACTATAGCACTTCTTCCAAAACAAGGAACTGTATTAGTACACTAAAGGACTATAGGACCAAAGGGACCTATATTCTGCTTAATGACTGTGAATTCATAGGCTTTGCAGACAAAAAAAAAGAAAAACAACTTCTGAAAGACAGGAGAAATTTTAGGATTGCTGTGATTAGCTTCCATATAATTGCCTAACACTTTCTAAATTTTTTCTTTGTCTAAAAGCATAAAATTTCATCTATTAGGATAACATGTCTATGATGATATATTGAGTTTTTATGATAAAATCATAAAGTAGAGTTGATATCTTACATCTAATTTAAATTCAAGTTTTATAGAGCATACATCTGTAAAGCAAGATGTATATTTGCTTTCAGAGGTACAGAGTATTACACCAAATGTTTGAAAGATTTTTGAGACGGAGTTTTGCTCTTGTTGCCCAGGCTGGAGTGCAATGGCGTGATCTCGGCTCTCCACAACCTCTGCCTCCATGGTTCAAGCGATTCTTCCACCTCAGTCTCCAGAGTAGCTGGGATTATAGGCACGCACCACCACGTCTGGCTAATTTTGTGTTTTTAGTAGAGACTGAGTTTCTCCATGTTGGTCTCAAATTCCTGACCTCCCGCCTCAGCCTCCCAAAGTTCTGGGATTACAGGCATGAGCCACAGAGCCGCCTGGCCTGAAAGATTTTTTCTGTTATAGAAAAAGTGTTATTCACTTGCAGTATGTTTCTGCATTTTCAATTATTTGCTCTCTGAAAAATGTCTTGTGACCCAGTTAAGGCAAAAATTGAACCCAGGATTCCGTTTAATAGGTTTTTAATCTTTTGATTTTTTCAGACAATAAAATGAGAAAATCGTTTTTGTAATCTTTGTAGAGTCTTTCCCTTGTCGTGATGGAACACTTTGTTTAATAAATTAATATAATCTCCCTATCTAAGAACATGTTTTACAAATATTATTTGAATCAGCTGCATATGTATAAACAGTTGTTCTTGTCTGAAATCAAGTATTTCTCTTTTAATATGAGAAGAAACATTTAAGTAAAGGTGTATTTTTCTCATAGAATATGTTGTATGTATACTTTAGAGAGATGTTTAACTGCAAGCTCAGAGAATTAGTATATTTTAGCTATATAATCTTTAAAATCAGTAAAAAAAACCCATAAAATCTCAAATTCATTTTCTAGTTTATTCTAAGTAATTAACATTTAAATTCTCATTTACTCTTTTGCTTTGCTTTATCTCCCATGTAAGTTATTATGTATGTTTATGATGTGCTGCCCAAACCACCAAATAACTTTTTTCTCTTTAAATTTGGCTTCATTTCCCTTCATTGAAAATTTAGCTCTATCAAGAGATTTTAAGTTACCTCTTCATTGCTCAAGATAGTAATTTGTTATATTTTTTCATAAACCAAACTCTTCCAAAGATTCAGATGTGGATATTTATCAACTTCCTTCCAACTGGAACTGTTTTCAATATGACTAAGCTTTCACATCCCAAGAGTTAGTTTGCTGTTCAGCCTCATTTTAATTTATTTTTACATAAAAAGATCTCTTTTCCTCCGCTTGTAACTATTGTCACCTCACCACAAATTCATCCTCACAGAAGGAATAACAGAACTAAGTGTCTTTTATCTGCACTTTCAGGAGGTTTCTGTGTCCTAAAAGAGCTCTCCCGGCCAATTAAGAAAAACAGTTTCAGTTTCTTTCATATCTCTTCTGGAGCAGTATTTTTTCCTACATGGTTCCTTCTGAATCCCTTATGAAACTGCCTTCCAAGTGTCTTCACTCAACTTGTATTTCTTTTCTGCTTTCTGGAATTTAATTGCTAACATTAAATTGTAAGAGATGCAAAGGATGGAGAGAGCATAAAGTGAATCCATGAGTTTTGAAATCTATTTCAAAACAGATTCCCTGCCTAGCAGATATTCCTAAATTGTACACTACAACATCATCTTGCTGCATTTATCCCAAAGATTCACATTGTTGACTCACTATTGGGGCAAGTCCTAACATGTATGATAAATTATATTGTTTGCTGAGAACAATGGCAAGGAAAACCTGGCCGCCCCCTGCCCCCAAGTGGAAAACCACTTAAGGCATTCTAAAGTAGCAAAACAGTATATGTATATCATACACTGGTTAAAACAATTCTGTAAGCAAGGAATATGTGACCCTGCCCCCGTGGCTCCCTCGTGGAGAGTACTTTCTAGTTTGTCCTTGATCAGTGGTAAGCAGGCAGCAGCTGCCTACCTAGTTTATCTTGGTTCTATGGGAAAACACAGAACACCTGTCTGTTAATAATAATCACCTGTTCAGAGAGAATAAATACATGTATCAGAATCTGCTAATGGCCCTTAGCCTGGAATGCTGTCAGCCCCCTGAGGCTGGGTGTCTCCTTCTTAATTCCTTCAGTGCCACCTGGGTGGGGGTCTCTACGGCCGAGCTGGTCTTGGTACTTATCCTTGCCATAACTCTGATATTTTCTTCATTGCAATGAAAAGAGTCGAAGATTCTTTTCACTTCCCCTTCCCCAGGTCTCCTCTCCTGTTCTTCCAGACTTTACTTTCAAATCAGCGTCATCCTCATCAGTTCCCTTTTTACTCCCTGCTCCGAGTGCACAAACCTGGTTGATTATAAAAGGCATTAGTTAGGTTTACCTGATCTAATTTTTGGTGTCTGTTGATTGTTTCAAAGGTTGATGACCACAAATGTAAGTCTTACTCAGGGTATGCTGAATGTGAGTGATAGTTTTCTGATTATGTAAATTCATCATTCAGCAGTTTATAGTATAACTATTGAACAACATATTTTCCATTCATGTCTTCTCTTGAAATCTTTAGGCTGTAATTTCTGTATTTGTCATTTCTTTCATTGTTGACTGCACCTCTGACTTTCACACACTATCACCAGCAAAGAGGATAGGTGAGGGGCTCACGAGCAAAGTGGGAAAAGTAGGCCCTATGCATAGGGAATGTCCATCCTTCACAGTACATCTTAAGACAGTGAACCAGCTGGGTGTGGTGGCTCACGCCTGTAATCCCAGCACTTTGGGAGGCTGAGGTGGGCGGATCACCAAAGGTCAGGAGTTCGAGACCAGCCTGAACAACATGGAGAAACCCCATCTCTACTAAAAATACAAAACTAGCCGGGTGTGGTGGCGTGACCCTGTAGTCCCAGCTACACGGGAGGCTGAGGCAGGAGAATTGCTTGAACCCAGGAGACAGAGGTTGTGGTAAGCCAAGATCCTGCCCTTACACTCCAGCCTGGGCAACAAAAGCAAAACTCATCCAAAAAAAAACAAAAAAAGAGTGAACCAGGAGAGCACAATATTGTTACATAAATTAGAGACAAGATAGGACATCAACAAGAGTCCACTGGCATTGCAGAAGACTGGTCTCAAAAACCCCTGGAAGAGATAGATGCAGCTAGCTACCCCAGAGGACTGTGGAGGAGATGACATGACCATCCTAGGTGCCAGAGATAAGGGGTACACATGGTAAAGAATTCTAGCCACCACCCCTCGAGTGCTGTAGACAAGAGGCAGGACTCCAGTGGGAATAAATATGGGTGAGAACCAACTTAAAGACCCCCGACACACCTCAAGCTTAAAAATTAAAAATGAACTAGTGGAGCCCAGAGATCTGAACAAATTTTATGACCAACATAATTAAGAGTCACCTCAAATTGCCATTCTTGTACACCAATCTTGCATTACCTCATGAAAGAAATACTTCTCCAGTTAGCGGAAGAAATTTGCCCAGTAGGACACCTCCTGGCTTATAGGCATGAGTCTTGGAGTACATTGGTATATTTTGTCAACCCCATAAGTAAAATAGAGGACCAGGGAGTGTTCCAAAGGGGAGAAATTGGAAAGCTGGTCCAGGCTTGGTGTACACCACCCAGACTGTACTGTAGGCCCTGGCCAATACACACCACTAGAGAAGGACTTAGAACATGTCGCATTTAGTACAGCCAACAATCAGACCCATGCATGACTAGATCCGGGCTCTGGAAATCCCATCCACATGGCCCTGCTAATCCTAGATGATCCCAAGAATAGTAGCAGCGGACTAAAAAAAATTGAATAAGGCACTCAGAAGCATGAGCAGACTGAGGCACAGGTTCCAGTGCAGGAACCTACTTGCTCGGGTCTAATGGTGGTTCTAATTCAGAGCATACGTATAGAAGTTTCCCTTAGATTTTTTTTTTTGCATTGTATTTCAAAGCTTAACACTTAATATTAAGTTAAGAGCTACTAAACATTTTGCATGTGCAAGCATTCTGTTGTCAACCTTTAATGTATTTTCTCTTCAAATTCACTAACAATCTCATGGTTATTATTGTTAACTCTATGTATATAGGAGGAGAGTTACTTTAAAAATTGAATAATCTGTCAAAAATCACACAAATAATAAATATCTGAACAGGAATCAAACCTGAGTCTATGTAACATCAAAGCCCTCGCTCTTAAGGATGCTTCTAAACTCCCTAATCTTTGAGGTGGAAGGTAAAAATAATGAGTAAGAGATAATAAACATGGCAAAAAAGGAAATCAAGCTAAATTTTCTCTGGAAATGGAAGTTGGGTCATCTGCCAAGAATAAGGGACAGATGGTACAGAATGTTTGAAGATCTACTGTTGTGGAGTAAACTAGGATGAAGTTTTGTTAAGCCGCATTGAAGAACCAAATGAGTCTGAAAAATCATAAATGCAATACTTACTGGCATGATATAGATGTTTCTGTGGCTTTCTACATCAAGTATTTACTGCTATGAAGAACAATGAGAAAAATACTGCTCTAAGAAAAGTGTATGATAGGGTATATATGTTGGTTCGTGTAAAAGTAATTGCAGTTTTTGCCCTTGAAAGTAATGACAGAAACCGCAAATACTTTTGTACCAATCTAACAGTAGAAACGTGTGGGAACCCAAAGCTCACTTCCTTCTCTTCCAACCCATGTGGTGCCATACTCCGTCTACAACTTGGAGGGATCTTTCATACATAGGGATATCCTAGCCTGCACATCCTTTCAATAAGCATCTCTTAGCATACCTTTCTCACAACTTGGGCTAATACACACCAGTGGTGCTATCAGGTCTTGGGAGAACAGGTCTATGGAAGAAGGCTACATAGGACCTCGAAGCAGGATTGAGGCTGTTTTGGCAAGAAATTCTAGGGTCCTGGGTCCTGAAAAGCAATATGGAAGGGGCCTTTCCAAATTTCTCTCCCTGTGCATATAAGTTGCTGTGATTGTCTGTGCTTTATGGCAGAACTCCTTAAGGATATATAGGTTAAGATACTATGAGTTGTAAATAACAGCAAACTCTATCCATGGTAAATTCAGCACAAACAAACCCAAAATTGATTGACTCAGGGACATGAGCAATTCAAGATTAGATTTAGATGAGATTTTATTCAAAGTTCAAATGAGTTTCAGCTTTGCCATCTTGGTGCTGGTTTCATTCTCAAGTGAGACATTCATGAGGCTCATGTTTCCCCTTTTAAAAGCATTTGGAAAACAAGAGTTCATTTCCCTGATCTCTTGGCCAAATAATGAAATTGAGTGGGCAGCTCTAACTGACCTGACTCCAGTCATGTATCCTTCTTGAATCAAGCTTTCTCTGTCATCAAAGATAGACTGTTTGCCATAATCAGAACTCCTCCTGGGAATGAGGGAGAGCTCAATCCCAACAAGTCACTAAACTGAAAAACTCAGTGTCGTGTCAGAAAAATAGAATGTTATATATATAATTAAGACAGAGATTATTTTTCATATGTGTTATATTATGAACAATCACCTTATCCTGTATTTTGTTGTTTTGTTATCCATGTAAGCAGAACACAGGAGTTTAAATAATGTATAAAGACAACCTGCATAAAACTTGAAACCATTTTTTCAATGTTCTTTTAAAAACCAGAAGACTTTGGAGGACCATTTATCTTTCTTTCATGAATTTAGAATAGCATAGCATCTGGCCTTGATTAAGTTAGCCAGTTGTCTAGGGACAAAGTGGAGAGACAGGAAAACTCAGTGGTGGGAAAGAAAAAAGAGTGCCTCCAGCAATACTCTAAGATTCTTCCTTTTTCACTAGTCTCCATTGCTCTGGATTTGTGGTTTCTGTGGATTCAACTTTTTCAAGTGGTAAATAGTGTTTATGCATTTGCTGTAATCTTTCCCTAGGCAGTTTTATCAATTTTTTGAACAAAATTTTCCTTCTAGGCTTCTAGATCCTGATTCCTAAAGTGACTGAGCCCGTTGTCCCTGTACCCTTCCAAGGACAGTATTGCTGAACTTGTCTATTAACATTCAAAACCGGGGAAGGGAGTACCAAGAAGTACCCAAGTGGATCACGCAGATGACAAAAATATTCTTTCCTGTCCCCGCGGTAACAACAGCTCTGCCCCAATCTGGTGATCAGGATCAATTACCCACAGCAAGATGTTGATTTTTTCTCATCTGCTTCCTGCAAGAAACTGGGAAGTGATTCCATGTAGCTCCTTACTGTTATGCTTGAAGTGGATGTTTCACCATGTGTGTTTAACTGTCTTCTTAAACTGTTAAAAGTCAGACCTCTGTTGCTGCTAGTCCAACCTTGCTGTTTACCATGGTAACTACACTCACCAGTATTCTGAAGGTTACACCCTGCCACCTGACCGCTATTGTTTCCAGTTGTTATCATCTCCCATACAATTGATGAGTCTATTTCTGTAAATGCTACTCCTACTGTCAGCCTTGGCTTAGAAAGGAGTGCCTCCCCTTAATTTATTAATGCTGGAGCCCACCCATCAATACCTTCCTTAGGGTCATCATGTGGACCAGAATCCTATGGGGGCATTTATAGTCACACAAAACATATCTACTATAAAATACCTACTTCTCTGGGCCTTTCAACTCCTTTCAACATGTGACATGGCAATTCTGGTATTTCCATTTTACATAATGTGAGCTATCATTTTTCCATGCTTCTAAAAGTCATCTGAATGTGTGTACCACATCCCAGGGTGTTAAACTCTGTATTTAAGAAGTGTGTGTGTGTGTGTGTGTGTGTGTGTGTATTCTTTGTTCTAAATGTATTTTCCAACTTAGACCAGCAGCCTCAGAGTCCATATCAATGAGTAATCTCTCAGCTTTTGCCAATACATAATGGCTAGTTCCTCAAGTTCTTTTGGGGAAAGATCTTGTTTCTCCATTAGTAGACATAGAATGTCTTTGGTTATACCAGAACAAAACCATAGTTATTAGCCTAGCAGACAGAAGGGAAGGTTGGGGAAGATACTGAACTGGCAGGTTGAAGGAAATGGGGACTAAAACTTTGTCCGTAAAAGGAGAGGCTCCTGTAGCATCTTTAACTAAATGTGGAGTGATAGCATTTCTGTAGGCTCAGTCCAGAGAAATTTGGGGACTGAATATTTTTATATGTATCAACATGGATGTCCTTATCTCATGTATCAGATTTTCCATTTTTTCCCAAACAGGACTCTTGAGTATGGCATAGCCAACTAACATTGGCTGTAATTTTAACCTTTTTTTGGAGTTTGGCTACTCAGAATAAAGAACTGGGTCTGGGCCTTAGCATTTTCTATTTTCTTAGTACAAGATATGCAAGCCTTTTTTATATGCTGCCAACAAGACCCTCTGCTTTCACACTAAATCTAATTGTTAATTAATGACTCTCAACTTTTTTCTGTCTTTTCCCAAACTTCAACTGAGTTTGGCAATATCAATTTAATTTTCTTATCTTCATAGCTACTACTTTTTTCATATTTCTCAAATATCTGATATATCTACCAGCGAATGCATTCTCCTCCATTGATGGAGCATCCCAGTGTACCACTAGTGAACAATTATGCTGCTACCTTGTCCTGGGGGATTATTTGTTCTTCCGGTATGAACAATAGATCAAGCTGCAAAATCTTAGTATCTGCTTTCTTATACTTTCTTACCATGGACCATCTCCTGTCATAGGTTGAGTTTGCCAAGAACAGACATCAAGATGGATATTAAGACAGGATTGAGATGGCACATAGGAGGCAAGACTAGCTTCCTGTTCCTTCTTGGTCAGACAGGGCAGCATGTGGAGACTCATATTGCAAACTTTTGCTCCAAGAACTTCTAAAGGAACATGCCAGGAAAGCCAAGAGAATTCATAGACCCTCTGAAGGAACTGAATCACTGCTGCAGGCTCCCTGAGATGCAGAAAAACTGGGAATCTGCTTGCTTTGTCAATAGGGAGGCTCATGATCTGGATAAGTTATCAGCCCTGGTCACTGGCTGCCTGGAAATAGACTTGGTGCTGTTGGGGAGACACAGTGGGAATGACACTGGCCTTCAGGACTGCAGGCTGTGTGGGAGCAGGATGAGTCCTGTGACTGCCAGCTTTTCCCCACTTCCCTGGTGACCTGTATGACTCAGAATAGGCAGCCATAATCCCTCTGGGAACGTGACTCCATTAGACTGGGAACCACACCAGCATTCTGCACAGAAACTGCAGCAAGCCCTGCCCCAAAAGAGGTTAAGCTCAGACATGCCTCTTCCTGCTCCCACTTGGTGGTCTTTCTTTATCCACCCTGTTAGCCAAAGACAGAGGTCATAATCTCTTGGGAGCTTTATAGCCCTGCCCGTCACCTGAGAAACCTGCATATTTAAACAGATATCCCCAGGGCAAGTTTGCATCCTCTCCATAGGACCACAGCTAATGCACTCTTGAAAGTGCCACCTCCTGGCTCAAGACCAACAAATACAAAACAAGAGCACTAAACAAAAACACAACCAAGGATGCTCACAGAGTCTGCTTCACTCCCCTGCTGACTTCACCAAAGCAGGTGCTGGTATCCATGGCTGCAGGACCTGAAGATGGGTCATATCACAGGACTCTTTGCAGACACTCCCCATTACTAGCACAAAGTCTGGTAGCTCCACTGGGTGGCTAGACCCAGTAGAGCAAAAACAGTCACTATAGTTAGGCTCTCAGGAAGCCCCATTCCTAGGGGAAGGGGGAGAACATGGGATGAAAGAATCTGAAGAGCAGCCTTTGAATCCCAGATCTTCCCTCTGACATAGTCTAACCAAATGAGAAGGAACCAGAAAAACAATTCTGGTAACACGACAAAATGAAGTTCTTTAACACCCCCAAAAGATTATATCAGACACCAGCAATGGATCCAAACCAAGATGAAACCTCTGAATTGCCAGTAAAAAAATTAAGAGAGTTGATTATTAAGCTAATCGAGGAGGCACCAGGGAAAGATGAAGTCCAGCTTAAAGGAATAAAAAACATGATACAGGATAGGAAAGAAAAATTCTTCAGTGAAATAGATAGCACAAATTTAAAAAATCACAACTTCTGGGAAATCAAGGACACACTTAGAGAAATGGAAAATGCACTGAAAAGTCTCAGTAATAGAATCAAACAAGCAGAAAAAAGAACCTCAGTGTTTGAACACAAAGCTTTCAAATTAACCCCATCCATCAAAGACAAAGAAAAAAGAATTTTTAAAAAATTAACAAAGCCTCCAAGAAGTCTGGGTCTATGTTAAATGTCCAAACCTAAGAATAATTGGAGTTCCCAAGAGAGAAGAGAAATTTAAAACTTAGGAAAACATATTTGAGGGAATAATAGAGGAAAACATCCCTGGCCTTGCTAGAGATCTAGACATCCAGATACAAGAAGCTCAAAGAACACTGGGAAATTCATTACAAAAAGATCATTGCCCAGGCACATAGTCATCAGGTTGTCTAAAGTCAAGACAAAGGAAAGAATCTTCTGAGCTGTGAGGCAAAAGCACCTGGTAACTTACAAAGGAAAACCTATCTGATTAATAGCAGGTTTCTTAACAGAAACCCTACAAACTAGAAGGGATTGGGGTCCTATTATTAGCTTCCTTAAACAAAACAATTTTTATCCAAGAATTTTGTATCCAGTGAAATCAAGCTTCATAAATGAAGGAAAGATACAATCTTTTCCAGACAAACAAATGCTGAGAGAATTCACTACTATCAAGCCAGCACTACAAGAACTGCTAAAAGGAGCTCTAAATCTTCACAGGAATTCTCAAAATACACCGAAATAGAACCTGCTTAAAGCATAAATATCACAGGAACTATATAACAATTACACAATGAAAAAAAAACAGTTATTCAGGCAACAAATAGCACAATGAATATAATAGTACCTCATATCTCAATACTAACATTGAGTGTAAATGGTCTAAATGTTCCATTTAAAAGATACAGAATAGCAGGCCTGGCATGGTGGCTCATGCCTATAATCCTAGCACTTTGGGAGGCCGAGACAGGCAGATCACCTGAGATCAGGAGTTCAAGATCAGCCTGGCCAACATGGTGAAACTGTGTCTCTACTAAAAATACAAAAATTAGCTGGGTGTGGTGGTGGGCACCTGTAATCCCAGCTACTCAGGAGGCTAAGGCAGGAGAATTGCTTGAGCCCGGGAGGCAGAGGTTGCAGTGAACCAAGATGATGCCGCTGCACTCCAACCTTGGTGACAGAGTGAGACTCCATATAAAAAAAAAAAAAAAAAAAAAAAAGACACAGAATAGCAGAATGGATAAAAATTTACCAACAAAGTTGCTGCTGTCTTCAGGAGACTCACCTAACACATAAGATAAAGCCAGGGAAGAAGACGGTCCATGTAAATGGATACCAAAAGCAAGCAGGAATAGCTATTCTTATATCAGACAAAACAAATTTTAAAGCAACAGCAGTTAAAACAGACAAGAGAGACATTATATAATGATAAAAGGACTAGTCCCACAGGAAAATATCACAAATCTACATATATATGCACCTAATACTTGAGCTCCTAAACGTTTAAAACAATCACTCCTAGACCTAAGAAATGAGACATGTGGCAACACAATAATAATGGGGGTTTTTAATACTCCACTGACAGCATTAGACAGGTCATCAAGACAGAAAGTCAACAAAGGAAAAATGGACTTAAACTATACCCTGCAACAAATGGACTTAATAGATATTTACAGAACATTCTACCCAACAACTGCAGATTGTGTATTCTATTCATCAGCACTTGGGAGTTTCTCCAAGATAGACCATGCGATTGGCCACAAAACAAGTCTCAGTAAGTTTAAGAAAATCAAACTTTTATCAAATACTCTCTCCAACCACAGTGGAGTAAAATTGGAAATCAACTCCAAAAGGATTCATCTAAACCATGCAAATACATGGAAGTTGAATAACCTGCTCCTGAATGATCATTGGGTCAACAATAAAATCAAGATGGAAATTGTAAAATTCTTTGAACTGAATGATAATAGTGGCAAAGCCTATCAAAACCTCTGGGATACAGCAAAAGCAGTGCTAAGATGAAAGTTTATAGCAATAAATGCCTACATCAAAGGGCCTGAAAGAGCACAAATAGACAATCTAAGGTCACACCTCATAGAACTGGAGAAACAAGAACAATCTAAACCCAGACCCAGAAGAGGAAAATAAATTACAAAGATCAGAGCAGAACTAAATGAAATCAAAACAAAAAATGTATATAAAAGATAAATGAAACAAAAAGCTGGTTCTTTGAAAAGATAAATAAAATTGATATACCATTAGCAAGAGTAACCAGGAAAAGAGAGAAGACCCAAACAAGCACAACTAGAAATGAAATGAGAGATATTACAATGGATGCCATAGAAATGCAAAAGGTTGTTCAAGGCTACTATGAACACCTTTATACACAAAAACTAGAAAACATAGAGAAGATGGATAAATTCTTGGAAATATACAATCCTCCTAGATTAAACCAGGAAGATATAGACTATCTGAACAGATCAATAACAAGCAGTGAGTTTGAAATGGTAATTTTAAAAATGCTAACAAAAAAAATATCCACCTGGCCAACATGGGAAAGCATGTTTCTGCTAAAAATACAAAAATTAGCCAGGCATGGTGGCACAGGACTGTTGTCCCAGCTACTCAGGAAGCTGAGGCAGGAGAACCACTTAAACCTAGGAAGTGGAGGTTGCAGTGAGCTGAGATTGCACCACTGCACTTGAGCCTGGACTCTGAGACTCTATCTCAAAAATAAAAAATAAGTCCAGGACTAGACAGATTCACAGCTGAATTATATCAGGCATTCAAGAAGAATTGGTACCAATCCTATTGACACTATTCTAAAAGATAGAGAAAGAGGAAATCCTCTCTAAATCATTCTATGAAGCCAGTATTAGCCTATATCACCCTAATGCCAAAACCAGAGAAGGATATAACAAAAAAAAAAAAGAAAGAAAACTACAGACCAATATCCCTGATGAATATGTATGCAAAAATCCTCAAGAAAACACTAGTGAACTGAATCCAACACTTTATCAAAAAGATAATCCACCATGATCAAGTGGATTTCATACCAGGGATGCAGGTACAGTTTAACATATGTAAGTCAATAAATGTGATACACCATATAAATATAATTGAAAAGAAAACTCACATGATCATCTCAATAGACATATAAAAAGCATTTGACAAAATCCAGCATCACTTTATGATTAAAGCCCTCAGCAAAATCATCATAGAAGGTACATACCTTAAGGTAATGAAAATCATCTTCAATAAACCCACAGCCAACCTTATACTGAATGGGGAAAAGTTGAAAGCATTTCCCCTGAGAACTGAAATAAGACAAGGATGCCCACTTTCACCACTTGTGTTCAACATAGTACTGGAAATCCTAGCCAGAGCAATCAGACAAGATAAAGAAATAAAGGGCATCCAAATCAGCAATGAGGAAGTCAGACTGTCACTATTTGCTGATGATATGATTGTGTAACTAGAAAACCCTAAAGACTCATCCAAAGAGCTCCTAAAACTGGTGAATGAATTCAGCAAAGTTTCAGGATACAAAATTAATGTACACAAATCAGTAGCTCTGCTATACACCAACAGTGACTAAGCTGAAATTCAAATCAGGAAGTCAGTCCCTATCACAATAGCTGCAAAAATAATAAAATACTTAGGAATATGCTTAACCAAGGATGTGAAAGACCTCTACAAGAAAAACTATAGAACACTGCTGAAAAAAATCATAGATGACAAACAAGTGGAAATTTATCCCATGCTCATGGACTGGTAGAATCAATACTGTGAAAATGATCATACTGCCAAAAGAAATCTATAATTTCAATGCAATTCCCATCAAAATACCACCATCGCTCTTCACAGAACTATAAAAACTAATCCTAAAACTCACATGGAACCAAAAAAGAGTCCACATAGCCAAAGAAAGACTAAGCAAAAAGAACAAATCTGGAGGTATCACATTATTCAACTTCAAACTATACTATAAGGCCATAGTCACCAAAAGAGCATGGTACTGGTATAAACTAGGCACATAGACCAATACAATAGAACAGAGAACCAAGAAATAAAACCAAATACTTACAGATAACTGATCTTTGACCAAGTGAACAAAAACACAAAGTGGGGAAATGTCACTATATGTAACAAATGATACTGGGATAATTCTCAAGCCATGTGTAGGAGAATGGAACTGGACCCCCATCTCACACCTTATACAAAAATAAGCTCCAGATGGATTAAGGACTTAAATCTAATACCTGAAACCACAAAAATGTTAGAAGATAATATCAGAAAAACCCTTCTAGACATTGGCTTAGGCAAAGACTTCATGACCAAGAACTGAAAAGCAAATACAACAAAAACAAAGATAAATAGATGGTACTTAAACTAAAAAGCTTCTGTACAGCAAAATAAATAATCGGCAGAGTTAACAGACAACCCACAGAGTAGGAGAAAATATTCACAATATATACATCCAACAAGGAACAAATATCTAGAATCTACAAATAAACAAATCCACAAGAAAAAAAAGTACCATAAAAAGTGGGATAAGGAAATGAAAAGACAGTTCTCAAAAAAGGATATACAAATGGCCAACATGCATATGGAAAAATGCTCAACATCACTAATTATCACAGAAATGCAAATTAAAACCACAATGCCATGCCACTTTACTCCTGAAAGAATGACTATAATAAAAAAATCAAAAAATAATAGATGTTGGCATGGATGTGGTGAAAAGAGAACATTTTTGCACTATTGCTGGGAATGTAAACTAGTACAACCACTATGGAAAACAGTGTGCAGATTCCTTAAAGAACTAAAGGTAGACCTACTGTTTGATTCAGCAATCCCACTACTAGGTATCTACCTAGAGGAAAAGAAGTCATTATAGGAAAAAGATACTTGCACATGCATGTTTATAGCAGCACAATTTGCAATTGTAAAAATATGAAACCTGCCCAAATGCTCATCAATCAATGAGTGAATAGAGTAAATGTTATATATATGTAAATGTTATATAGATATATATAGATATATGTATATAACATATATACATACACCATAGAATACTACTCAGCCATAAAAAGGGAGAAAATAATGTCATTTGCAGCAACCTGGATGGAATTGGAGTCTATTATTCTAAGTGAAGTAACTCAGGAATGGAAAACCAAACATTGTAAGTTCTCTTTTATACATGGGAGCTAAGCTACAAGGATGTAAAGGCATAAGAATGATACCTTGGACTTTGGGGACTCAGGGGTGATGGGGGTGGTGAGGGTTACTACACATTGGGTATGGTGTACACTGCTTAAGTAATGGGTGCACCAAAATCTCAGAAATAACTGCTAAAGAGCTTATTTATGTAACCAAACACCACCTGTTCCCAAAAAATTTATTTAAATAAAAAATAAGAAATTTTTAAAAAAAGTGAAAAAAGTAAAAAAAAAATTGAGATGACTTTTAAAATACGAAATCAAGATTTGCCTTTAATAAAACATTAAACATACACACATACACACAAAGATGAGTATTAGGACATAGCACATTTATTTAGGAGTACACTTAGGATCAATACTTGTGTAAGAGGAGAGGAAAGCTGGATTGGGCATAGGGGGAAGTTGAGCTCACACAATCTTATTAAAGGCCTCCATTGACTTCTTGGTGAGCCTTTGAATGAGGATGGTTCTTCTGAATCGTGCTGAGTTGGAGTGAGGGAGGCAAGCATTTATATCTTTGCATAGATGAGCTATTGGATGCAGGCTATCCCTGGAAGGAAGTGCTGCTTTGGATGAGGTAATTTTCTTCAGTCAAGAAAATTCCCAATTAGGAGTGAATCACAAAAGGCTACCTTCCAGTAGCACTCTCAGGGTTTAGGGAACTAAGTGCTTCATTCCTAAAAAGCAATTTTGCTGACACATCACATTGTGCACTACAAAGTCCAAATAAAATGTAACTGAACATTGAATTAGATATATGAGCTTTCCAATTATGTCCTGGGTTGTTGACATTTGGAAATAGATTACATAGCACTTCTAGTCCTGGCAACAAGAAATTGTTTAAATCCAGAAGAGGAAGATTTCGGCAAGACTTTTTATGTCCTTTTTCCTTCCCGTAATAAATATTCTAGTGATCCATTGCCTCTATGGGACGTTAGGGTGAGAGATACTCAGACTACACAAAATAAAATTTTGTCTTAGAAAAAATAACCATGGGAATATGCCCAACTGGTGTCATCTTCTTTCTCCAGAAAACATCAATTAACATAAGGGAAATTTAGAAGCAAATTCACTGCACATAAGTTATATAATAAGGTATTATTTTATTTGTTGCTGTACTAACAAATTTCAAAATTGATATAAGAAAATTTAAATTAATAATATAGTTTGACTCTCTTTAGATTATAATTTGAGCCAAAATATGAAAAATATTTAAATAATATATCAGCTCCTTTGTGTTTTTGGTATTTGCACCATGTAACTCATTATTTCTCTATGACTTTATGGTATTTAATCCTCTGACTTTATAGTCAGATTCTATAACAATTCAAGTAATCATTAGAAATAAAATATTAACACTAAAAAGAAACATCAGGATTCTATAGTATAAGAATTCTTTTTTTTCAAATTAAAAAGCAGAGATTATGTTAAGTGAAGTCTCTGGAGTAAGTATTTAGAGGCAGAATTTGGACTTTGGGAAAAGAAAGAGCAAAAGATTTACCTCTGCAAATTAGAAATTTTTTTCTAATTCATACTCTTCTTTTTAAATATAGTGTTGCATATGTTCTTTTCTGCTTATATACTAACATTGTCAAAAATTATAACTGCACTTTTAAAAGGTAAAATTATTTTCTTAAATTCTTGATAACTGCCTAAACAAACAACAGCAAAAACAATAAATGTAAAAGCTAAAGGGATAATAAAATTGTAAAGATTCATATTTGATCATATTTAATTTAATGACTGATTTCATAGACTGCATTCAAAAACTACAACACAACAAATTTAAAGAAGAGACTCAGAGTTGTTCTAAAAGAGTTAATATTTTCTTACCTTCATCATTCTTCTTCTCATCTTCTTCCTTATTAATAGCACATCGGGAAAATTACTTCAAATCAAAGTAGAGTCAGGGAACTCAGAAGACAACTTTCAAGATATTCATATGGTCATTTAGGTAAAAGCAATCACAACTGTTAAATTTGTGAATTATCTAATGGAAAATCCTTTAAGCAACAACAAGGAAAAAGTTTCTATCTCAAGGCTAGAGTTGCTTTATACATCTAAAACAATGAGGCCCAGGCATTTCACAGCTATGTTTAATAAGAAATATTAAGTGTGTAATATCTAGACTGGTGCTGATGTCTTTCAGAAATAAACACTGCCTAATTATTCAAAGGCTATAACATTCTAGGGTGACATATAGTCCAAAGGGCAAAGTGAATATCCAAGTTGATAAACTACCCAATAATCTCTTCAAACGAATATATTGCACCTGTTTTAACATTTAATCTCCAGAATACATGGAAACAGCAGGAAGTAATATAGAAACTTCTACTGTAAAATCTCTCTCTCTCTCTATATATATATATACATATATATATATTCTTTCTCTCTATAATATATATAAAATCTCTCTCTATATATATATATAATATGTATTTAATATATATATTAAAGAGAGAGAGAGAGAGATCTCACCCTAGTCAGAGCCTGCCTATCTTCTAAGGCCTATTGTAAGTCTAATCAGTTCCTTACGATTGACTTTCCACTGACCCTACTATTGCACTTCAAGTCCATGCCTTATCACTTTTTGATTGTCCTTATTCAGACGTCTTCCAATTTGCAAGGTCAGACAATATTTAAATTTTCTTTGTGTGGCAACCTTTGTCACAGCTAACAGAAGGAAGTCAGGGTGGAGGAGGGCAGCGTCAGGAGTCAGTAACACCTGGGTCACCTACAAAACATAGGCCTATGAGAAAGATATCTGGTCATTTTTAAACTATAAAGGGATATTGGGGATGCTAAATTTATTCTAGCAAAATGTCTATTTCCTCTATGATATTGGGCATTCAATTTCATCTCATTCTGTTTCATTTGCCTTCAAATCATGAAACTCTGGTTTCCTTTCTGCTGGTGTAATTTTCTCTCATTATTTACACAGGAAGATTACATATTTACTCTAGAAGAGAAAGAATATATATTGAAAGACCTTTGTCATTGAACCAGCTACGAAGCTTTAATCTATTAAGAACAGCCTTTGAGTGCTGTAAATGCATTTTATCTTTGTGTAAATTACTGTTTGGCATGCCAAGAGCAGACATCAAAAGGACCCCTAAGTTCCCCAACAGGTACATGGCCAAGCCTCTTTGAGTTTTTTGATAATTCATTGACAAAAAGCTGTTCCAAAGGCAGTCGTTACAATTGTTTTAACTATAGGAAACATTTTGCAGGTGGGAAGGCTTCCTGGAAAGCCCTCCCCTAATACAGCAGCACAACTCAAGCACGAGTAGAATGATGTATCCCCAACACATTCCTGCTCCATAGTCTTCAACACTCACTAGCATCTATTTTCTTCTTCTTTTTTCTTTTTAAGAGACAGAGTCTTGCTCTCTCTCCCAGGCTAGAGTGCAGTGGTGTGATTATAGCTCATCGCAGACTCATGCTCTTGGGCTCAAGCCAATGCGATCCTGATGCCTCAGCCTACGAAGGAGCTAGTCATACAGGCACATGCCATCATGCCTAAGTTTATTATTATTGTTGTTGTTGTTGTTGCTCTTCCCAACAAAATCCTTTCAGGAAATAATAAGCAGGGGCTGGAATAATTTATGTTCATGGGTTCAGAAAAATGCTACCTAATTTGTGTCATCTCTTCTGAACATGTCTGACAAGAAAGTTTTTCTCATGAAGATCTATATCGCTCCATGCCATTCCTCCCTTGACCTGCTCCTTGTCTCATGTCTTTTGCCTGAAAATCAAATCACCAGAATCTACTCTGTTAATAACAATCATCATTGCAGTACCTCCTATGAACCAATCTCTATATTAACTTTATCATAATATTCATAAACTGGAAATAGCCCAGGATGCAAAGTGAATGAAGCCTTACCCAAAGAGTATGTACTGTATGATTCTATTTATATCAAATTCTAGAACAAACAGAACTAATCTAGGTATAAATAAATCAGGGCAGTGCTTGCTTCAAAGAATCAATGTAAAGATTAACTGAAAAAGGATGGTAATATTACAGATGTTAATAGGGTTACTGGTTATACAAGTATATTTATTGTCATAGCTAAGCAAGTATATACTTAAGATTTGCTCATTTTGTTGTAGGTTTTACATATAAAGAAAAAGACAACAAATAAATATTCAATTTTGGTTAACAGTGTATCTGAAGTTTGCAGAGGAAAGTGCCATTTGCTTTGAACTGCATTACAAAATAATATTTGTTAGACTGATGAATTTTAGAAGAATTGCTATATTCATATGAAATAAAGCTAATAAAATAAGATGTTAACAACAAATAGTATAGATGTGTGGGTGTCCACTGTAAAATATTTTCAACTTGTGCTATGTTTGAAATGTTTCATTCATAAACTAATCATGGTGGGAAAGGGAGTGCTAGTTAATTGTTCTTGTCAGTTTATACCTAGTAAGCTGCATTGAATTTCCGAGAATTTTTGTGCAAATACTATTGTTACAGGAAAGGGATCCCAATCCAGACCCTAAGAGAGGGTTCTTGGGTCTCATGCAAGAAAGAATTCAGGGTGGGTGCACAGTGTAAAGCAAAAGCAAGTTTATTAAGAAAGTAAAGTGGTGAAAGGACAGCTCCTCCATAGACAGAGTAGGGCATACCTGAAAGTAAGAAGAGGAATGCATCCACCCTAGGTACAATGCTCGTATATAGGGGGAGATGTGTTCTGCTACAAGGGTTTGTGATAAAGGTTAATTTCCTTACTATATTTTGCAAGAATTGATATGAGTATCTTTAAAGCAAAATTAGGAATGCCTTTGTTCTCCAGGTATCAGGATATCTGGATGCTCCCAAGTCTGGATCTGTGCTAGTAAACATTATTAATGTGTTCCCTTAACCATAAACGTCTAGAAGCTAGGAATGCCTAATTTTCTGGGAATGCAGCCCAGCAAGTCTCAGCCTCATTTTCCTAGCCCTCACTCGAAATGGGCTCTCTCCGATTTGAATGCCTCCTACACTATTATTCTTTGGCTTATAAAAACTACATGACCAAACAAAAGTAGAATATCTCAGTAAAACAAGGACACTAGGTATAAGAATGGTAATTATATTATTTATTTTTTACTACTATTTGAATGACTTTGTTAAGTGTTGAATGAAAAATTTAAACTTGACTATTAAATAAATCAAAATAACTTGGCCTATGAATTAAGTCTAATTTTTGTTATGACTTAGAATTTACTAAATAACATGGACTAAGAAATACAACAAACAAATGTTCACCTTTATAAACTTTATTTTTTTAACAGTTTTAACTCCTAATACAGAAGGTCCTGGCACCATCTGGAGTCATGACTAATCTCATGCATTTTCCCTAGAGGACAGAATTAACACACTGACCATAATCTCTTTAGCCATAATCTCCTTTACTCTTTTAGAATCTCATTAGAACTTCCCCCAAACTCTGTAATGGACCTACTGTCAACTTCATTTAATGTATCCTTTTGCAATTCATTATCTTAAATGGAAAATATATCATTTTAGAAATTTTGGAAAATGTAGAAAAGAATGTGAGTAAATGATTTAACTCATATTTTACCAAAGAAAACATTTTATGAGCCCGGCGGCCGTGCAGGAGCCATGGCGGCCTCGGTGACGGTGACAGCGGGGCCCGAGGCTCTGGCGGCTGGTACCCGGGCCGTTCTGGCGGCCACAAGAGGAGCCACCGCCACCGCCTCAGGCCCGTGGGTGCCCCTGGGACCCCGACTGAGGGGCAGCCAGCCTCGACCCGCGGGGCGGCGCAGCAGCCCGCGATCCCCGCACTACTGGTGGGGTAGCTGATCAGCTGTGGGAGAGCGAGCTGCCCGGGCGTGCGGACCAGCATCCTGTGCGCGGTGCCCAGACCAGCATCCTGTGCGCGGTGCCCAGATCAGCATCCTGTGCGCGGTGCCCGGACCAGCATCCTGTGCGCCGTGCGCAGGAGCGGCAAGATCCTGCCCAACAGCCCTGCGCTCAACGAGCACCTGGCCAAGAGCTACCGCCTGCAGAATGGCAAAGTCAATCCAACAATAAGAAAAGATCTGAAAACTGTACCAAAATTCTACTGTTGTCCAATCGAAGGCTGCCCCAGAGGCCCTGACAGACCATCTTCTCAATTTTCTCTGGTAAAACAGCACGTTATGAAAATACATGCTGAGAAGAAGCACAAATGTAGTAAGTGCAGCAATTCATATGGCACAGAATGGGACTTGAGAAGACACGCAGAGGACTGTGGCAAGATCTTCTGGTGCGCATGTGGCTGACCCTACACCAATAGAACAGCACTGCAGTCTCACATCTACCAAACTGGCCACGAGATCCCTTCAGAACACAGGGATCCACCTAGTAAGAAAAGGAAAATGGAAAACTGCTTGCAAAAAGCAGAAGGTATCCAGTAAGACCATTGAATCACTGAACAACCAGCCAGTCCCTACACCAGACACTCAAGAACTAGAAGCTTCAGAGATAAAGCTAGAACCATCTTTTGAAGACTCCTGTGGTTCTAACACTGAAAAGCAGACTCTTACAACACTGCCAAGATATCCTCAGAAGTTGCTTTTACCAAAGCCCAAAGTGGCTTTGGTTAAACTACCAGTGATGCAGTTTTCTCTCATGCCTGTCTTTGTGCCTACAGCCGACTCCCCAACCCAGCACGTGGTGGTAGGTTTCCATCAGGGCTCTGCCACAGGGGCTGTGCACTTGCTGCTTTGTCGGTAGGAACCCTGATCCTTGGCCTAGATTCAGAGGCTTGCTCTCTAAAGGAGAGACTGCCTCTTTTCAAAACTGCTAATCCTGTTGCTGTTGAGCCCATAAGTACAGGTGTCCAAGTAAACTTGTGTAAAAGTCCATCTGCTCCTTTACAAGAACTAGGGAACACATGTCAAAAGAACAGCATTTCTTCCATCAGTGTGCAGACAGATCTGTCTTATGCCTCACAAAACAACTTTATACCTTCTGCACAGTGGGCCAGCACTGATTCCTCTGTATCGTCTCGTTCTCAAACTGATTTGTTGTTTGATTCTCAAGTGTCTCCTTCCATTAGTGTTCACACTCAGACATTTTTTCCCAGCTCTAAGGTAACTTCATCTATAGCCACTCAGACTGATGCATTTATTGACACCTGTTTCCAGTCAGGTGGGGTCTCCAGAGGAACTCAAACCAGTGGGATACAAAGTCCAACGGATGACCACGTACAGATGGACCAAGCTGCAATGTGTGGAGACATTTTTGATAGTGTTCATTCATCATATAATGTTGCTACAGGTAACATTATAAGTAACAGTTTAGTAGCAGAGACAGTAACTCATAGTTTGTTACCTCAGAATGACCCTAAGACTTTAAATCAAGATATTGAGACATCTGCACCAATTATAAACTTCAGTGCACAGAATAGTATGCTTCCTTCACAGAACATAACAGATAATCAGGCCCAAACCATGGATTTATAAAGTGATTTGGAAAACATCTTGTCAAGTAATCTGCCTGCCCAGACATTGGATCATCGTAGTCTTTTGTCTGACACAAATCTGGACCTGACACCCAGCTCCCATCTGGCCCAGCCCAGAATCCTGGAATCGATTTTGATATCAAAGAGTTCTTTTCAGCCTCAAATATCCAGACTCAAACTGAAGAGAGTGAACTTAGCACCATGAACACTGAGCCAGTCTTGCAGTCACTGGACATAGAGACTCAAACGGACTTCCTACTTGCAGATACCTCTGCTCAATCCTACGGGCGTAGGGGAAATTCTAACTTCTTAGGCCTTGAGATGTTTGACACACAGACACAGACAGACTTAAACTTTTTCTTAGCCCTCATCTGCCTCTGGGAAGTATTCTGAAACACTCCAGCTTTTCCATGAGTACTGATTCATCTGACACAGAGACCCAAACTGAAGGAATCTCCACTGCTAAAAATATACCTGCTCTAGAAAGCAAAGTTCAGTTGAACAGTACAGAAACACAGACCATGAGTTCTGTGTTTGAAACCCTGGGGAGCTTGTTCTTCACCAGCAGTGAAACTCAACAGCAATGGATGACTTTCTTCTGGCTGATCTGACCTGGAACACGATGGAGTCTCAGTTCAGCTCTGTAGAAACCCAGACCTCTGCTGAAACACATGCAGCCTCCAACTTCTAAAACCAAAAGTGGAGTCCATGTGTGAGATGGCATCTACGATTTCCTCTGGATTAAACTACAGAATGGGGACAATAGTAGTCTATTGAATGTAGTTGATGATGCAGTTGCTTAGCTTCTTTGTGGTTCTTTGCCTTTTGTACTTGTAAACATGAAATTTGTGTATAAATGTGAGTCTATTATAAAGTGTGAGATGTTGATCTGAAAAAAAAAAGAAAACATTTTATGTATTTCTTCTTTTTAAAGATCTGTTTTTACTCAGAGACCTTTTCTGGGTATACTTTTGCATCATTGTTTGGTTTTTTGCCCCTAAATATTATCTGAGCATTTTCAACGTTATCATACATGCCATTACTTTTTATTATTATATAGTGTTTCTTGAAATAAATGCATTGTTATTCTCCTAGCATTCATTTATTTTGTGCTTCATTAAAAAATATTTATGGAGTGATTCCATGTGTTACATACTGAGAAAACCCAGGCAGCAAGATAGAGATTATTTCTATCTTCATGGAATTTACAGCCTAACAGAGCTCATTGACATTTTAAAAAGCTATCCAAGTCAATAAATAAGCACAAATTGTGTTATGCATTATAAAAGAAAAAAATTAAAAGTTGTTTGAGAAAGGATATTGGACAGCCTAATATTTACTTGAGTGTTAGGAGACATTACAACCAACCCAGTATCTTTTGGGTTTTATGTCTACATGTTTATTTCTCTTATCTTTCAATAGAATTATAAACTGGGAAGGTGGAGATTTTTTTTTTTTTTTGCTTATCATGTTTATACCTCCATGTGGCAGTAAATGTAGTATATTGAACACAGAACACTAAATAAATATGTATTCAATAAATTAATGATTTTTCTATAGGCATTTGTCTCCTTTTGAGGTTTTCTTGTTTTTGTTGGGGTTTGGTTTTGGTTTTGTACTGTGTTTTGTATCTTTTATCACATAAAAATCATGGTGAAGCCTAAACAGTTTGATTTATAGATATCATTTTCAAGCACAAGGTAAATGTTCTAAAGAAAAAGAAGTGTCTAAATATATTTTCTCATGAGTTTGATATTCAAAGTTAAATTATTTATTGAAAAATATGTTTCTGTGGTTTAGTGACAGATTAAAATACTGATTTATCTTTATTATAAAGGAATAAATCCTATTAGATATAAACTCTTTGAAGCAAGAGACTGTACTTTAAACTGGTTTCAATCAATATCCAGTGCCTTATAAAAAGAAGATACCTGTAATCAATGAATGGGTGAATGAGGAAATGAATGAATGTAAAATGGACTTCTCTTTCATCAAATTCTATGTTCTCAAGCAATACCCATTTCATCTAGACTCCATAGCACTAGGGGTTTTAGAGGGAGTTTTTCATTTTGTTGTTTTTTAAATGACATTCCTAAGGTTTAAGCAGAAGACCATAAAGATCATAATCTTAAAATGAAATCAACATTTGCCTTTTGCTTCAATTTTAGGGTTAACAGAAACACTGCAAAAGTTAGACTGTAAATCATCTCCCAATCAAATAAAATTCTTTGTTTTTCTTCTTTAGTTGTTATGTTTTATCTACATCCTTTTGCTATTCAGATGTTTTTCTCAACTGACTTGGAGACTGTAGTTCCCAGAAAGATCTATTTTTACCAATATGAATGAATTGTAGCTTAAGCTGCTTCCTGGCTGAGGAAGGTAGCTATTAAAACTCTAACCCTTAAAGGTTGGAATATGCCCAGTGGAAAGTGAGTGTACAGGAAAGCAAGCAAGCACACTGTCAGAAAAAAGGAACATTTTAATGCATTCCAATGAGGCCAAAGATGCCACTAGAGTTTGAAAGGAAACCAGTTGTGATGAACATCAGTGACTCATGGAAACCACAATTTAGTTTACTTTATAGCTCCTGCTGCTGTTTCAAGTGACTAAAGTCCTAAACTGATTAAGGAAAGTCACAGATTTCAGTATGGCCAAAGATAGGAAGTTACCTATTTCCAGTGACTTTCATTTCAGTGACACGATCATTGCTGGAGGCAATCCAACTTCTGTGGGTTTGACCTTTGTCATCTGAAAAATAAAAAAAAAATTAGATTTAGTGATTTACAGGCTCCAATGCAGAATGATTGCTATAAAAATAAGGTTTTCTAAAGAGAAAGAACTTTAGCGACATTCAAAGTATCTTCAATTGACACACAGAAAGGTCTTGCTGTGCATTTAAAACTCTGTATTTCCAGACATATCAAGGTAGGTTTGTGATGCCGGAGTTGCACTGGAGGTTCCCAAAGACCTCCTGGTTTTCTGCAAGTCTTTCTAAGCCCTGGGAAGCAGAGTAGCTTAAAAGTCAGCTAACTTTCCTTCTAATAGCAGCTTCTGTGGAGTGGGGACATCACAATCTAAAAATGTAATCATATTTTTAAATTTTCCTTGTGGAAATAAGGTGTACAAAATTGAATAAATCATTAATAGTACATCAATGCATAAATGTTCCACTGACAGACTTTTTTTTGAGATGGAGTCTCGTTCTGTCACCCTGCCTGGAATGCAGTGGCATGATCTTGGCTCAATGCAACCTCTGCCTCCTGGGTTCAAGCAATTCTCATGCCTCAGACTCCCGAGTAGCTGAGATTACAGGCACTGGCCACCACACCTGGGTAACTTTTGTATTTTTAGTGGAGATGGGATTTGCCATGTTGGTCAGGCTAGTTTCAAACTCCTGACCTCAGGTGATCTGCCTGCCTCGGCCTCCCAAAGTGCTGGGATCACAGGTGTGAGTCACCATGCCCAGGCCAGACTATTAATTTATTAGGAAAAATAACATTTATAACAGCCCAAGAACCACAATATTACTAGCAACTTATATTCATGCTTATCCACTCATTCTTTTGTCAAAACTAATGACTTTCTTGAGAATATTGTGGATTTTATTTTATTGCTTTATCTATTTCTATATTATTTTTGTCTTGCTCTAGCTATATATAATATATATCTAGATCGAAAGAATATATTGTGATTTTTGTGTATACTGTTTTTAGTTTCCTGAAAATGCTTTTTGAAATTCAAACTTTATATACTAAGATCCCTACTTGTTGCATTTAGTTATACTTCATTAAATTTTCACTGGTGTATAATATTATACTGTGTGAATATAGCACACTTCATGTATTGATTTCCTCATTGAAAGCATTTGGGCTGTTCCCAGATTAGTTGTTTTCCTGTGGCAGAGAGAGTACAGAGAGAAATTCTGTCAATATTTTTCTACAGGTATTCAAGTACCTACAGTTAAACTGTAAGTAGAATGGCTGAGTCATAGGGTATACAAATGTTAAACTTTATAAACAATGCCAAGTTGTCTTCCAAAGAAGTTGTACCAGTGTGTATTGCCACCAACACTATAGAAGGGATTGTATTGATCACCACTCTCTCCAACTCTTAGCAATGTAAAACTTAATTTTTGCCAATCACATATTGGATATACATATTCTTGATGTTAATCTTTGGGTTATTATGTATGTTATGAATATCTTCTTATAGTTTTACCTTTTTTTATTACTGTCTAAAAAGTATCTTTTGATGAACAATGCTTCATATTAATTTAATATAATTTACCAAGTTCATTTTCTTTCCTTCTTACCACTTTTCGTATCTTGTTTTCAAAAGTCTGCTCCATCCAAGATTAGAAATATTTATACTAGAACTTCTTCCAAAATCTTTAATTTTGCTTTTGACCTTAATACACGTGGAGTTGATTTTGGTTATGTGGCCTACCATGAACTGAAGCCATTTTCCCCCATCCATACGGCTAATCAGGTATTTTCAGCTCTATTTTTTTTTTTTTATTGTGTGTGTATGTGGTTTTTGTTTTTTTGTTGTTGTTGTTGTTGAGACCACGTCTTGCTGTGTCACCCAGGGTAGAGTGCAGCTAACTATAAACTCCACCTCCTGGGTTCATGTGATTCTCCTGCATCAGCCTCTGGAGTAGCTGGGACACCACAGGCATGGGCCACAACACCCAGCCAAATTTTGAATTTTTTTTTAGTAGAGAGAAGGTTTCGCCATGTTCACCAAACTGGTCTCAAAACTCCTGACCTCAAGTGATCCACCTGCCTCGGCCACCCAGAGTGTTGGGATTACAGGCATGACCACCGTACCTGGCCTCAGCTCTCTTGTTTAATAGTCCTTCCTTTTACAATTAATCTACTATGTCACCTATGTTATATATCAAAGTTCCTTATATGCTTGGATTATTTCTAAGTTGTATTGATTGATTTATCTATTCCTGCATCATACTGTATTCTTAATTGCTATAGTTTCATTGTATTTTTATTTAGTAAAACAAGTCTTCCTTTTTCATTTTTCTTCTCTAACAGCATTTTGGCAATTTAAATAGAAGATAAGAGGGCAATTATAAGTCCCATTATCTTTCATTTAAATTTTAGAATTATATTGTCAAGTTTTTAAGATATCCTTGATGGAATTTTTAATTGAATTTTAAAAAGTGGTTAAGTTAAAATAAGATCTTTAGGGTGGGCCCTAATCCAATATGACTAATCTCTTTATAGGGAGAAAATATTAGACACAGATCATGTGAAGATACAACAAGAAGGCAGCCTCTGCAATCTGCAAGTCAATGAAGAGGGGCCCAGACCAATTTTTAAAAATTATCATCTTTATAATATTGTATTTTCTGTGCTAGAACATAGGATATCTGACCAGTTATTTAGGTTTCTTTAAAGTGTTTCATTGTATATATAGTGTTTCATTGTATATAGCTTTATATTTTTATACATTTCTACGAATTAGTCTTGTATATCTCTTGTTTGACTATACCTATGTACTTTAAATTTTGTTGCTATTGAAAATGACGTTTTTAGGTTACATCTTCTAGTTATTTTAATTATAGCTTTCTGTCTCTACTTTTTTCAATTTTAAGCAATCTAGTCTTAAACCACTCACTGTATTTTGCGCTATAGTAATGCAAATTAATTTAGCAGCATTCAAATGAATATATTAGACTTTCCCAATTCTGTGTACTTCCCTTTTTCACCACTCTATTACTCTTCTCTAACAGGCAAAGTCTTTGATGCTCAGCAGGTACTTGCTAAATGCTAGTCACCAAGCTAACATTCTCTATTTTTTTCCTAGGGTCAACCCCAGAACACCAACATTATTATTAAATTTAAAAAAAAATGAACACTTGCCTTTCTCATCTCTTTTGGGAGGAAAACAACATAAAGATGTTTTCAATTTCCTCATGGGCAAAATGCCCCATCCTCATCCATCCCAATACTAAATTTTACTGCATCCCAAAGGGACATTTTATAGTCCTGACATGATTCAATTAAAAAAATAAGGGCTAGAGGAGGAAAATAAATTTGAAATCTTCCATTTATTGTATCTCCTGCTTGGAGAGAAAACATACAAATTATTGCATAAGATGTCTGAGAAGTTCAGTCATAAATAAATGCCTAACAATGCTTATCTAATGTTTCCCAAATGTTACTTAACAATATAATGTTTTAACTATATTAAAATCCTTCAAGATATTCTTTAAGAAACTCAAGAATAAAGTATGAGTTTATGTCTGGCAAAATGTCCAGTCTGATATTAGGTCCTTGTGGTCAAGTGATATCTTAACTCTAATATACAATATGAAGAACACTGAATACATTTTACATTAAAATAACAGAAAGTAAAATTCTCCATTAGATGCAATTCTTACTGCAGAAGGAAAAATAACTTGCTTCCGTTTTTTCATTACCTCAAGAATATTAATGCCATTGTATCCAAGCAACAAGATGGGAACACTTATTATCTTATCATACTTGGATGATTAAATTTGCTGTCATGTAAAAAGGAGGTATGTTCATACCAAGAGACAGCTTTCTTACATCTAAGTGGGAAATACATATGCTTCCCATATTTCCCATATATATAAAATAGTCTCTAACCAACTGTTCAGTTTTTGATACACAATAAAGAGGTGTACAGATTGGGACCCAGTCTGATCAGTTCTTTAAGATCTCTCGTCTACTAAAATTCAAGGTTCTGGCTGAAGAAGTAAGGTTTAGAAAGCGGGGAGGCAGATAGATGGGTCCTAGAAAGAAACTAGTGAAAAAAACTAAAATCTAGCTTAGTGTTTACAGGAAGAAGTGGTAGCTAGCATTTTCTAGGGGCCTGTTGTGTGCACAAATCTCTATTATATTTGTCTGACTTTTTAAAATCTATTTTAAATTTATTTTAATTGTAGAAAATAAATGTAACATAAAATTTATCATCTTAGCTTTTTTTAAATGTACATTTCAGTAGCATTAAGTACATTCGCATTGTTGTGCTACTATCATCACCATCTACCCATGAACTCTTTTCATCTTGCGAAGTTAAATATCTGTACCTATTAAATAATTATTTCATATTTCCTCTTCTCCCAAACCTTGCAATCACAATTCTACTTTCAATCTCTATGAATTCGACTACTCTAGGTACCTCATTTAGTGGAGTCATGCAGTATTTGTCCTTTTGTAACTGGCTTATTTTGCTTAGCATAATGTTTTCCAGGTTCACCTATGTTGTAAGAAATGTCAGAACCTTTTTCCTTCTTAAGGCTGAGTATTTATACACCCTATTGCATTTATTCATTGATCTGTAATGCACACTCATTTTACTTCCACAAGTTTGTTATTATGAATCATGCTAATATGAACACTGATGTGCAAGTATCTCTCAGTCCCTCCTTTCAATTATTTTGAGTATATATACCCAGAAGTGAAATTGCTGGATTATATTCTAACTCCATGTTTAATTTTTTTGAGAAATAACCATCCTGTTTTTTACAGTGTCTGCAGCCTTTACTTTCCCTCCAACAGTGCAGAGGTTTTCAATTTCTCCACATCTTCACCAACACTTGCTATTTCCTGCTTCTTTAATCATAGCCATTCTAGTACATAGGTGTCACCTAATTTACATTTCCCTAATAATTAGTGATGTTAAGCATCTTTTTGTTTGGTCATTGGTCGTTTGCATGTTTTCTTTTTTTTTTGTTTTTTTTTTTGAGACAGAGTCTTGCTCTGTTGCCAGGCGCCAGGCTGGAGTACAGTGGCGCCATCTCGGCTCACTGCAATCTCTGCCTCCTGGGTTCAAGCAATTCTCCTGCCTCAGCCTCCCTAGTAGCTGGGACTACAGGCATATGCCACCATGCCCAGCTAATTTTTGTATTTTTTAGTAGAGATGGGGTTTCACCATGTGGGACAGGATGGTCTTGATCTCTTGACCTTGTGACCCGCCCATCTCGGCCTCCCAAAGTGCTGGCATGTTTTCTTTGAAGAAATGTCTATTCAAGTCTTTTGCCTATTTTAAAATGTCTATTTTTTTATTGTTGATTAGTAGGCATTCTTTATATATTGTGTATATTAACCCCTTATCAGATATGATGTGCAAATATTTCCTCCAATTCCATGAGTTGTCTTTTTACCCTATTGATTGTGCCCTTTAATGCACAGAAGGTTTTAATTTCAAAACAGTCTAATTTATCTTTTGTGCCTGTGCTTTTGGTGTTATATGTAAGAAGTCATTGTCAAATCCAATGTCATAAAGCTTTTAACCTATGGTTTCTGCTAAGACATTTATTGTTGTAGGTCTGTTACAGGCTGAACTGTATTTCCCTAAAATTCATATGTTAAAGCCCTAAACTTCAGTAACTCAGAATATAATCATATTTTAACATAAGATCTTTTAAAAAGTGGTTAAGTTAAAATAAGGTCTTTAGGTTGGACCCTAATCCAATATGACAGATGCCTTTATAGGGATAAAATATTAGACACAGATCATGTAAAAACACAACAAGAAGACAGCCTCTGCAATCTGCGAGCCAAGGAAGAGAGACCTCACCAGACACCAAACCTGCTGACAACATAATCTTGGACTTCTAGCCTCCAAGACTGTGAGAAAATAAGCTTCTGTTATTAAGGCCACCCAATCTATGGTATTAATTATGGCATCCCTAAAAACTAGTTCAGGGTGTATGGAGCTAGTTTTTTAATTAAACGTTTTGTTTTGAGATAATATAGATGTACACGTAGTTGTGTATCCTTCACCCAGTTTCTTCTAATGGTAACAGGTTGTAGAACTAGGGTATAAATATCACAAGCAGGATATTGACACTTAGACAAGCCACGTGTTTTATTCAGATTTACCCAATTTTACTTTCACTTGTGCATATTCACGTGTGTGTGTGTATATATATGTATATATATATGTGTGTGTATATATATGTATAGTTCTATATAATTTTATCACATATTACATTCATTTATCAACCACCACAGTCAAATACTGGATCTTTTGTGTTGCTGTTTTATAACCACAAATTCTTAACACATGGCAATGACTTAACTCTTCTCCACTTTTATAATTTCATCATTTTAAGAATTATATATAAACAACATTATGCATTATATAGGCATACCTTGAAAATACTGCAGGTTTGGTTCCAGACCACTACAATAAAGCAAATATCACAGTAAATTAGTTCATGCAAATTCTTTGGTTTCCCAGTGCATATACAAGTTCTGTTTACACTATTTGATAGCCTATTGAGTGTGCAAAAGCATTATGCCTAAAAATGTCTATATACCATAATTAAAAATACTTTTTTACTAAAAGATTATCTGAGGCTTCAGCAAGCCCTCATCTTTTCGGTGGTGGAGGGGCTTATCCCAGTGTTGACGGCTGCTGACAGATCAGGTGGTGGTTGCTGCAGTTTGAGATAGCTGTGGCAATTTCTTAAAATAAGGCAAAAATGAAGTTTGCGGTATCACATGACTCTTCTTTCAATGAAGAATTTCTCTGTAGCAGAATCCTTCTGCTGCTTTATCAACTCAGTTTATGAAGTATTCTAAATCCTTTGTTGTCATTTCAACATTGTTCATAGCATCTTCACCAGGATTAGATTTCATCTCAAGAAACAACTTAATTTGCTCATTCATAAGAAGCAACTCCTTATTTGTTCAAGTTTTGTCATGAGATTGCAGAAATCCAATCACATCTTCAGGTTCCACTTTTGGTTCTAGTTCTCTTACTATTTCCATCACGTCTGTGGTTACTTTCTTCATTGAAGTATCAAACCCCTCAAAGTCAACCATGAGGATTGGAAGCAACTTATTCCAAATACCTGTGGATGTTGATATTGTGACCTCCTCCCATGAATGTTCTTAATGGTTTCTGGACTGGTAGGTCCTTTTCAATTTACTTTCTTCAGATTTATCAGAAGAATATGATCTACAGCAGCTATAGGCTTACAAATGTATTTCTTTAATAATAAGACTTGAAAGTCAAAATTATTCCTTGATCCATGGACTTCAGAATGGATATTTTGTTAGCAGACATTAAATCAATGTTAATCTCCTCGTTTATCTTCATTAAAGCTCTTGGGTTAGCAGGTCTATTGCCAACAAGCAGTAATATTTTGAAAGAAATATTTTTTTCCTAAGCAGTAAGTCTCAACAGTGAGCTTAAAATACTTGGTGAGCCATTAACAGATGTCCTTTCATCCTGGCTTTGTTGAGTTGTTCCATTTACAGAGCACAGGCAGAGTAGATTCAATATTATTCTTAAGGTCCCTAGGATTTTCAAAATGGTAAAAGAGCACTGGTTTCAACTTAAAGTTCCCAGCTGCATTAATCCCTAATAAGAGAGTCCGCCTGTTTTTTGAAGCTTTGAAGTCAGACATTGACTTCTCCTCTATAGCTGTGTTAGTCTCAAATGGCATCTTTTTCCAATAGAAGGCTATTTTGTCTACATTGAAAATCTTTTGTTTAATTTAGCCTCCTTCAATAATTTTAGCTAGCTCCTCTGGATATTTGCTATAGCTTCTCTATCAGCACTTGCTGCTTTACCTTGTACTTTTATGTTGTGGAGATGGCTCCTTTTTTCAAGCCTCCTGAACCAATATTGCTGGCTTCTTCTGTAGCTTCCTCACTTCTCTCAGATTTGACAGATTTGACAATTATGGCCTTGCCCTGGATTAGGCTTTTTGGCTTAATAGAATATTGTGGCTGGTTTGATCTTCTATCCGGACCACTAAGAATTTCTCCCTTTCAGCAATAAGGCTTTTTCACTTTCTTATTCATGCATTCACTGAATTAGCAATTTTGACTTCCTTCAATAACTTTTCCTTTGCTCCCACAACTTGACTAAGTGTTTGACATAAGAGGCCTAGTTTTCAGCCTATCTTGGCTTTTGATATGCTTTCCTCACTAAATTTAATTATTTCTAGCTTTTGATTTAAACTGAGAGACATGCAACTCTTCCTTTCACTTGATACATAAGAGGCCATGCTAGGTTAAAGTTGGCCTAATTTCAATACTGTTGTGTCTCAGGGAATAGAGAGGCCTGAGGAGAGGGAAAGAGATGGGAGAGCAGCCTTATCAATGGAGCAGTCAAAATACATACGTTATCAATTAAGTTTGCTGTATTGTATGCAGAGTTTATGGCATCCTGAAAAAAACTACAATAGTGACATCAAATATTACTCATTAGAGATCACCATAATAGATATAATAATAATGAAAAAGTTTGAAATATCCAGATAATTACCAAAGTGTGATGCAGAGTCACAAAGTGAGTACATGCCATTGAAAAAATGGTGCCACCAGACTTGCTTGATACAAAGGTTGTCATAAACCTTCAATTTGTAAAAAAATCTCAATCTGCAAAGTACAATAAAGCAAAGCAAAATAAAACAGGGTATGCCTGTGTAACTACTGGGAGTGGCTGTTTTCTTTCTGTATAATTCCTTTGATGTTCTTCCAGGTTGTCATTTGTATCAGTAGTTCATTTCTTTTTACTGTTGAGTAGTAGTCTATATGTATGTGATAGCATTTAGTTAAATATTTACCTGTTAAATTACATCTGAGTTACTTAGAGTTTTGGGCTACTATCCTTACATCTACTGTTTTATTCTTTGCTTTTGTTCGTTGCCTTGTTTCTCTTTTAATGCCTTCCGGTGGCTTAAGTGAACCTTTTCTAGATTTTCATTTTGATTTGTGTGTACTGTTTTGTGTTGTATCACTTTGTATAGTTGTCTGAGTAGCTTTTCTATATGGAGTTCTTAAAATCAATTTTCCTAATTTCCTCTTAAGGTAACTATTACGATTCCTATATCACAGATAAGAAAACTGAGGCTCAGAAACAATATGTAGCATGTCCCAGGTCACATAACTAGTAAGTGCAGAGCTGAGATTTGAACCTAAGTCTGTCTTACTTCAGAATCTACAGTCTTGCTACCATTGGCTACAGGGCAAGTGGTAAAGCCTCACCTATTATGAGCCATCTTTACTGGGGAGGAAATCGACAAGGTTAGGAAGCACTGAGGAAGGATCAAAAAATGTCATATATCAAGGCTTTTGCTCTTGTTCTTCCTTCAGTCTGTGATGTTTCATCTTTAGTTGCTACCTATCTAAACCCAACTTACTGGAATGCAGCCACCTCTATTAATCCTTCTTCAATTGCCTTACCTCTCCACTGTAGAAAGTGTTGGCTTCTGCATAGCAGTTTATTTATGCCTTTTTCCTGGCCTGGATTCTGGTTAGCTATTCATATATGTCTTGCTTCTTGTCTTGATTGGGAACGCTTTGAGAAAATGAACTAAAACATAATTAATCTTTGTCATCTCTAGCTAGAACAATATCTAGCAGGCAGTAGTTGATCTAGCAAATGTTTGCTTAGCTCAGTGAAACTGAATTAGTACTCAGAAGTTCTGAGTAAATCTGCTAAGTTATTTGGAAGTAGAGTTAGTAAGAATCTTCCTAGATAATTAACAGATAGTTACCTCCTCAATAGATTAAATCTTTTACATGTGTCATTGAGAATTTTTAAGAGTTGATAAGTAGAAAGCAGATCAATTCAATTAATTAACAGGTGGGGAATTCCTCATTCCTATTTAGAGAATTCCTCAGGTTATAAAGATTTCATTTTTAAAATTATGTAAAGCTCAAATTTCCTGGTACCCACAGGTACAGAAAGAGGAGTTTTTTATTTTTATTTTAATCATTATTGATCAAACATCGTGAAATATCTCTTTCAGGATTGTCTCTCTAAATTCAGAAAAAAGATAAGCTAGCAAGTGTTTACCAAGATCAAATATTTAAAACCTACTCTGGGGGAAAAAGTCATTTAGTTGACATAATGACCCCTTTATACGTTTAAACAGTGCTTCACTTCATAAAGCCATAAAAATATATGTACAGTAATATACTCATCTCTCATTCTAAAACAACTACTATAAACCATGATTTGTAAAAGTTTTAAACATAAACGCTTTCCTAGAAGGACATGAATACGATTTATATTGCTGTACTATTCCTTCCTAAGTGCTTCTTGAAGTCCATTTTCCTCAGGAGTTGTGGCTCCTCAAATAGAAGTACTATTGAATGTTATTAATGCAACTCTATTTTTAAAAAATAAATTAAATTTGATTTTTTTGAATATAGTCAAAAAAGGAATAATTGCATGAATCTATTTTTAATTTAACTAGGAATAAATATATGCACAACAATGATCACTCAACTTTAAGATTAATAATTATAAATATTCGTGTTAAGGAGATCTTGACCATAGCTTACCCAGATGAAGTAGTCTGAGTGTACACTGCAAGAACTATAAAATGATCCAAAATTCATAAGTATGCACAGTGCTTTACATTTTATAAAATGCATTTAAATAGTCATGATGGGAGAGTGCAGATTTGGAGACTAAACTTGTTTAATTTTAGTTGTTAATTTTAATTTTAATTTTTAGTTATTTTAATTTATTTATTTTATATTATGTAATAATTTTGTTAATAAATTTATTTAATTTATTTTAATTTTTAGTTTTTATTTTATTTTAATAAAATTTTTAATTTTTCTGGGTTAATTTTTAGTTGTAAACTTGTTTAATTTTAGTGGAAGTTGTTTAATATCTGGGCAATTTCATTTCCTTCTTTCTAGTACCTAATCATCAATGGTTCATTACCTACAAGGTATCAACATACTGTTTTACAACATATGTACTCTTCTCTTGCTCCAGTAACCTTTCCCTGTCTCTCCCCATGTACCTTGTACTTCACTGCCCATTTTTCAATACATGCTGTGTTTCTAAACGACTTTGCGTTGCCCTCACTGTGCTTCTTTCCATCAAACTAAAGCCTGTTTGTGTCCTAGATAGCGGGCTGAGTTTCATGTCTTTTACAGAATTAACTAAACAACTCCAAAACTGTACACGCTGTCTTTCTTCTGTGTACCACATATTCATTCATCAAGCATTTGAGTCCATAGGTATTTTGCTACCTATGGTAAGCTATATTCTCTGCCTGGACCATTTTCGACATTTTATAGATGCATTGCTCATAGTAGGCAAAAGGAAGCAAATTAATTCTTCATCTAACCAACATTATAGCCATAAACTTTCTGCATCCAACCAACATTATAGGCATGTATATAGTTAGGGAGCATCCAGAAAGGACTCAACTTCTTATTTTTGGTTGTCTTTGGAGTAATTATTTCTTGAAAACTCCGAGTTAGCATGAATCATATCACATCCTCCACTAGAATATAAATCCATAATAATAAAGACTCTTTTATCCTCACTGTTATATTCCAGATAACTACTGCAATACCTGGTCCAATGTAGGCACTGAATTATGTTAGTCGGATGCAGAAATCTTAGAGCTATTTGCTTCATTTTGCCTACTATGAGCAATGCATCTAAGAAATATTCATGACATATTTGACAAATGAATTTTAATAAGAGAGATATGCCTTAGTGCTAGATACTCCAATCTTTACTATTACCTGTACTTTCACTAAGGATCAAGACATAAGTAGGATTTAAAATGTGGAGAGAAGAAAATGTAGCAAAAGACAAAAAACATAGGTCTTGGATGGCTGTGCTCTTTTTACATCCTCTATCTGAAAAAAATTTTGATGTGAAAATAAAAATTAAACTTAACTCTTATTTTTTTTTATTTCAAACATTGCTAGGTTAAATTGTTACCTTAGCTTTAATATTTTTACTTTGAAAGATGCTGCTGGAAAAAATAAAAGCTGAATACTTTTTCAAATATAATTCTTTCTTTATCATCAGGATACTTAAGACACTTAATTGAATAGTCTCAGTGTCATTTTTCCTCTATGTGTCGTGCAGGACATGAATGACAAGGGATCAGCAATAGAAGTCTAGCTAAATAGGAGGGGGCCTGACTGCATGCTTATCAGAAAGACAGTAAGTTGGCAAAGTCAAGAAGCAAATTTAGGAAAGTTAATTGAGCAACAGCAAAAGTGCAAGTTCATTAATGTTTAGTGACGGCAAAGAGAAACTGGGAATTCCCATTAATATACAATCAACTCGTTGGATTTTGATTTTTTACTTTCTGGTTTTTTTTGTATTGTTTTGTTTTGTTTTGTTTTGTTTTGAGATGGAGTCTCGCTATGTTGACCAGGCAAGACTAAAACTCCTGGGTTCAAATGACCCTCCTGCCTCAGCATCCCAAGTAGATGGGATTAGGTGTGTACCAAAGCATCCAGCTCATACAATCATATTTTGAGCAACTTATGCTGTCAAATATTATTAAATGATACTCCCAAAGGAACTATTTTATGTCAGACAGATTTCCATACATCTGCTCATGATGGAACATTTGAATTTGACACATGGCTTGCTGTCTGACAGCCAAAAATTCTGTTTTGGCAGCATCTGTATCTTTGTCAGTAGTAAAACACTGTTTATGCCATTATTTCAATATATTATTACAATGTCTTTTCAACGTTGTTTCTTATAACCTCAAAAGTTTCCAAAAATGCTGCTTGTTTCGGAAGGCGGGAAAAGGGGGTAAGGGTGATAAAATAGGAAGTAGGGATGACTAGGCACTTTTTAATTTATATTTAATACTTAATACAATATTTTGTTTTAAAAAGTTGTTGCTAGAAAAATAACTTGAAGATTACTGCTTTTTTAAACAAGAATGAACATGGAAATAATAAGTGCTGATACTAATGATGAAAATCATAGGTATCATACATTTAAAATTGCTGCAAATATAAAAAGCAATAGGCCTGCCAACAGCAAAATATTTTTAGCCTGCAGTACTCATTGCTTTTAAGCTGGGAGACCACCTATTCCTTAGCAGAAGAATGAGGAAATTAATGAACATGCATAAATTCATACAAATATACTATGACTGCATCTAACAAGGGAGGTGCGATGAGTGATTTTTTAAAAACTTTTTTTTAAACCTTTTTGGAAACAAATCCCCATGATGAAAACACACAAACACGTTCAAGTTTGTTGCACATTTTCAGGAATACAGTGTATTTGAAAGTAAGTGGCCTTCACTGTAAATCACGCAGGTAGGAATTGTTCTGAGCCCAAGAGACCTCAACATCTCAGCACTGGCCAGGAAATTTTAATTCCTGTAAAAGAAAGTTTTGACTCAGGTCTGTTTTATGACTGCCTCTGGAGACATGACAGTGATATTCAGGATTTTTCAGCCTTGAGACTATTGATATTTAGGGCAGGAAAATTCTTTATCATGAAAAGAGTTGTCTGAGCCTTGTAGTATGTTTCAAAGCATCCTTGACCTCTACCTGTACATTCCAGTAGCACTCGCCCTCCCCGACCCCATCCCCAACTTTCTCTCTATCCCGAAGAGTGACAAAATGTCTCCAAACAATGCCTACTGTCCCATGGTGGTGTATCACCTGTCTGGAGAACCACTGATATAAACTACAAGACCAAGCCTGAACAAAGAGTATAACCACAAGTGATGCTAGGATTATTTCACATGCTTTCCGGACTGAAGAAATCCAAATGAAACATTATTGGTTAAAATAATTGTATTTCAGTAACTATCAATTTCCCAACTGTTATACTTTAGGTCTTGCTTTCCAAGCATTACTAAATGGGCAAATTCAGCTGAGACTGTTATATTAATATTGTCGACTTTATTAGTTTATAAGACATCATTCTACTGCTCTTGTACTTCAATTTGGTGTTTTATGCTATAAATATTACATCTCGGTGAGAGGTTTATACTTTCATGTAAGTGTCTTGGGATGTTCCTTATGGGTAAAATTAATGCTATAAAATATGACCTCTTGAATTTCATTGGGTTTTAAATAAGAATTGTTGATAACTTGAAAACTCTTATCTTTAATTTTTAATAAAAGTTCTAAGTATGTCAAATTAAAAATTGTGGTAGCTTAACTTTTATTCTATCAATAATTTACAACACAGATGGAACTAATTGACAGCTCTTAGGATCTTTTCAACAAATATTAACTTAGCACCTACCAAATGCTAGGCATAAGAAATAAAGCACTGAATGCTAATTTTAATGTCTCTTAAAGATATCTCTGTCTGAAGTTTGTGTATTCACCACCTTTTTTTAGTGTTTATTATGTATAATGTTTACTAATTCAGACTGCTGCTCTTTGTTGCTATAATCACTTGGAGATAAAACTTCCTTTTGTAGGTTTAAGAACTAAATCTCCATATATAAACAGGATTTCCTCTAGGCTCCAGAACTTCATCTCCAACTTTGTACGAGGAAGTTCACTTCAACTTTTTTATTTGCACCTGAAATGCAACAAATAAAAATGATCTTTATTCCACTCTTCATCCCCTGACCTTCTACCAAATAGGTATTTCTGAATTTCTAGTCTGCCATATTTTACAAAACAGAAATCTTAATGCTTTTTATTGCCACTCCACAGATTTGGTCTGGATCTGATCTACTGCAGCAATTTTGTCTTGTCTACCAGTTCCTATCAAAATAAACTATACTTTGGTTGTCATTCAAGACTTCTTAGACTATAAAAAGCCTACCTTTATATTCGGTTTTTCAAAAACCCTTGACTCGAGCTGGGTTGACTTCCTGTTATCTGAATCTACCATGTATATTCCTGCCTCTTCACTTCTCTCATGAACACATTCCAAATGGTTGCTGTCATGAAGTCATCCAGTTTTAGTTTATAGCAATTTAATCAGTTTTCTGAATTCAGTTATTCTATATTATTTAACTAAAAAAAAAAAAACAGTTTATGTTGGTCCTGCCTAAAATCATCTAGTGCTTTCCACTGCAGTTAAAATATACTAAATAATATGGGTCACAGCAGCTCCTTCAAATTTAACTGGGCATACTGCTTTTAATCTACTAGGACTGACAGTTCTAAACTTGAACCATTCTTTCTTGAATCATTCTCAAATAAACTGACTACCTTTCTCAAAGGCCTGCCTAAGTAATCAGCTTGTACTTTTTTTTGTGTGTCGACCATAATTCCACAGCTGATTATGTTTCCTCTTTGTCATGCTTCAGTTCAAATTCCATCTTCTCATACAAGACTCTCCTGATTACCCAGTGTAAAATGTCCTACCTTTGCCCTGTTTTACTTTCTCTATAGAATTTATTTCCATGCATAATTAATGTGTGTGTGTGTGTGTTTTCTCTTTAACACAAGGGAAGTTATTTCTCTGGCTAATTCTTCTATCTCCAGAGGTTTGAACAAATTTACAAACAGTGGTAGTTAAAAAAATATTTACAGAATAATCGAATGAATAAGTGCATGTTAAAAGTAGACCAAGGGGTTCTGCTTCCATGAATGGCCAAGTAGCTCCTATTATGTCAGCTTTCTTGCAGATAACAACTGTAAACTATAGACACACACACACACACACACACACACAGCATTGCTCTAGGGTAGACTCTAGTCCATGCCATAAGATTGACTAAAACTCTGACAGAGACTTGCAGTCTTACATGAAGTACCAGATGGTAGATTTTGAGTCAACATGAAAAGTGAGGAAGAAAATTTTTAGAGAGGAGAAATTCATCAAGGAGGAACTTTAAGTGTAGTTCCTAAACTCTGCCCAAATTTCTTTATGTACCCTGAACCATGAATATGCAGGACATACGCAAAGCAGTCTATCTAAGTGAAAAAAAATGAACTGAAAAAGCTGCTGCCCACCAGAGGAAATATAAAATTGGCCAAGGCCTCTGTTGCAACTGAATCACAATTGACCTTCTCTCTCTACCCAATCTCAGTTCTCATACACGTTTACAGATTGTTCCCAAAAGCAGTTCCCAATAAATCACCTACATGCTAATCTTTACCACAGAGTTCGTTTCCAGGGAAAGGATAATAACAGAGATTTGAAGGCAGACCCCACTATTTACTATTGAAGCTACTTCTTCTTTGGGTAACTAATTGCTTTGAAGCTTTCCTGGATTTTATGAAGATTTAATGAGGAAGTAGATATGTGAGTAATACGTAACACTCTCCACAGAACTAAGCCTTATTTAGGAAAAAAAAACTTTACAAAGGTGTTACTTAACTGGTATTTTCTATGTTGAGCAACTAAAACTCTTTTTTAAAATGTGTTATTCTTTAATTTCTGGGGTACATGTGCAGTAATCTGATGTAAAAATTATACATCAATATGAATTAAATGCAAAAATTATAAGTATATGGCTCAATGCATTTTTATATATATGCACAGCTATGAAACTACCACTGAGAGCAATCTATGACACATTTTTCAGCACCCCACTTCCCTATTAATACTGCCACCAGAAACAACAATTATTCTTATTTTCATCACTATATATTAGTTTTTCCTGTTCTGGAACCCATATAGGTAGAATTATACAGTACGTACTTTTTCATGTCTGGTTTTTCCCATTCTACATAACTGGGTTTGTCTAGCTATTGTGGAAAGTAGTATTTTGTTATTTATTTATTTATTCATTCATTCATTTATATTTTATTTTATTTGAGACAAGGTCTGGCTCCATTGCGCAGGCTGGAGTGCAGTGGCATGATTTTGGATCACTGCAAATTCCACCTCCTGTGCTCAAGCCATTCTTTCACCTCAGCCTCCTGAGTAGCTGGGACTACAGGTGCATACCATTATGCCCGGCTAATTTTTGTATTTTTGTAGAGATAGTGTTTTGCATGTTGCCCAGGCTGGTCTCAAACTTGTGAGCTCAAGCCATCTGCCAGTCTCATCCTCCGAAAGTGCTGGGATTACACGGGTGAGCCACTATGCCTGGCCTAGTAGTTTGTTCTTTGTTTTAATCATAGTGATTCTTATAAGAATACATCAAATTTACTTACCTATTTTACTGCTTATCACTTGAGTTGATTCTTATGTTTGGCTAGTATAATAAAGCCACTATGAACATTTTTGTACATGTCTTTTAGCAGATATATGAACACATTTATCTTAAATAGATGCCTAGAAGTACAATTGCTGAGTTATAGGGTAGGTTTACTGGTAAAATGAATCTTGATAAAACCTGTGCAGTATTAGGATTTGAATCAATACAGTCTATTAACTATCTACTAGTTAACCTAAAATGAAACTATATAACAAATTACGAGGATTATGAATGAAGCCTGTGAATGCTCAACAAAATTGATAGTGAAAAGGAGAGAAAATAATCATCTGAAAAATGAATAAAAAACACAAGTTCATTCATCTTGTTCGATGTAGCTACACGAACACCAGGAATTAGTCTAACCAGCATTTTGTTCTGCAATTCTTCCTCAGACCTGCACATTTGCTTTTAATTTACAGATAATATATAGAAGACATATTGAGCATGACATTTCAGGTTGGCCTGAAGGTTGGATGAAGTAGATGAAAACCCTGTCACTGATTTCCCACAATGGGCTGGGCAGTAATGATACAGCAAAAAGGAAAAAAAAAAGGTAAAATTATACTAGAATTAGGAGACCTGCACAATGGTTGCACTGTGAGAGTATTCCTTGTTGAATAGTAAAACAACATATTAAATATTAAAATGGCATTATCTTGAAGAGGACATTTACAAAAATAGAAGCACCGTTAAGGAAAACCAACAAGAAGAATGGAGCTATCATCAGGGTTAGGACTGCAATCAGCAAGCATAAGGAGTTTTGTTACCAGAATCTGGAGAAGCTGGCCCAATAAAAAGCTTTGTCTTCAGTGGATGAGATCAACCAAATGGTAGCATTGTGGCAAGGAAAGAGTTGGAGATGTAAATATCCTAACCTCATTCACTTTCTGCCTTCTGAACTGCTGAAGCCTCTCACTGGCAAATTGCATGTGTCACTTCTGAATTATTTCCATAGGCAATAATTTTAAAGCTAAAATTAATAGGTCATAGGGTATGGATTTTTAAATATCTTAATATGTTGTCAAATAGCCTTAAGGGATGGTTGCACTATTATATGCACTCAAGAGGCTATTAGGAGCTTAATATTTGTAATAATTAGACAGAACATTTTCTCTTACACTTTAATTGACCATTAGTTTTTCTCCAGTTAATATTTTCTCTGTATGTTCTCTACTTCTTTTACAGTAGAGTGCTAGTGTTTCCCCTATTGATTTGCTAGGGCTCTCAAACTATTAAGAATGTGAATATTTATTTGTTTAAGTGATATCTGCTACTTATTCAATCTTTTCTTTAAGAATTTTTTTTCTACCTACAGTGCTTAGGGAGTTATTTCTCTTTCTGAAATCATTTAAAATTATGTATTTCCTGGTTTACAGTACCATAGTGATTTTTCTAACTCAGAACTTCTGAATTTATCTGACACCTTTCAAATATTTATATAACAGTTGTACCATTTGGGAACATGATTTCTCTCTTCACTCATTTCTTACATGTGTTATCAAAATGCTTACTTTTTTCATCTTTCCGTCCTCCCTCCCTTCCTTCCCTCCTTCCTTCCTTTCTTCTCCCCTCTTCCTTCCTTCTTTCATTTCTTCTTTCCTTTCTTCTTTTCTTTCTTTTCTCATTCCTTCCTTTTTCTTTCCTTCCTTTCTTTCTTCCTTTCTTCTCATACAGGTAGGATCTATTTTTATAGAGTAATTCCTAAGGTTTTATTTTGTTTTGTTTTCATTTGTTTTTTGTTGTAATAAAGAAAATTGTGGCTGGGCATGGAGGCTCATGCCTGTAATCTCAGCACTTCCGGAGGAGGAAGTAGGCAGATCACCTATGGTCAGCAGTTTGTGACCAGCCTGGCCAACATAGCAAAACCCTGTCCCTACAGAAAAATACAAAAATTAGCCAGGAGTGGTAGTGAGCAATTGTAATCCCAGCCATTTAGGAGAGCCAGGCAGAAGAGTCACTTGAACTTGGGAGGCCGAGGTTGTAGTGAGCCAAGATTGCGTACAGCGCATTCCAGCCTGGACAACAGAGCAAGACTGTGTCTTCAAAAAAGGAAAAAAATTGTGACAAGTGTGCTGTGTGTTTTTTTTTTTTTAAAAAGGTCAAGGTATGATAAGAAAATAGGAGTCAATTGTGTAAGGAAAATTCCAGGTAGAGAGAATATCATATGTGATGGTCATCCAATGACAGATAGAATGGTACATTATTTAAAAACTATAAAAACGCTGGAATGGTTGAAACATAGTAAGAGAAGAAGAGCAATTAAAGTTGAACCTGAAGAGGTAGGCCAAGGTCAGGCCACAAAGGGACTTTGGTCAATTTATAGATATAGATCTTTATTTCAGAAACAAAAGGAAAACATGTAGGAGTTAAATGATGAGTGAAGAATGATGTAATCCAATTTTTAATTTGAAAAGAATTTTTGTCTACTGAGCCCCGTAAAATTTTTGACAAGCCTAGTTAGGAGGCCACTGCAACAATTCAAGAGGAAGGTTTAGGAAAGTGACAGTGGAGAATAAATAAAGTAAAATTGATAGAATTTCATACTGAAGTGGATAGAAAGCACTGGTGAACTGAATCTTTGTTAATCTCTTAGAAATACCCATGATCCTTTGTGTTCTTTCCTCCATTAGATGATGTTCCATAAGAACTAGTCCATTTTCTCATTCAGGTCCATTTTCCAGCCCTCTGCTGCTTTTCTTTTTTTTTTTTTTTTTCCAGGAGCTGATACCTGCACACCGCATTCACTCAGCTCACTTTGGTCAGCCAACAGGAGGCCTTAAGGAGAGTGAAAGATGGAAGTAAAGAGAAATCAAGGAAATTTTTCTTCTTTCTCTTCCTGGAGTGGTATCTTCAGTCATGAATGTGTTTTCCGGTGACTCTAGCATACATTAAACAGGTCTAATGTGGTTCCAGCTTTCCCAGGGACTTCAGCTCCTAGAATTCCATAAAGTGTCCTCACTTGGACCTGCAGCCTAGGGTCAATAGTAGTTTCTTGCTACTGCTAACTTCTTGTTTGCCCACACATATTCTATTTGACTTTTCAACTACTTCATCACTTGTATAACCAAATCGTCTCTATTTTAAATACTTAGAGAAGTTTCTGTTTTCCTGGTTGAACCCTTAGCAACATAACCCTCAAAGCCCAAATCTAGAATTAAGAATTATAAGTGTTAAAGACTGACACCTCAGGCTTGACTCCCTCTGCTCATTTAGGTGAATGTAGAGGTACACTGCAGGGATTAAGAGAAGCAGTAGTGTAATAAATTAATCACTTAAGCTCATTTGGTTCATCAGGCAGCCCTTTAGCTCACAGTTCTTTCTTTATAAAACAGAAATGTTTTTAAAAAGTCAAAGAGTCATTCTTATATGCCCAACCAGTAGGGAGGCCAGTTTTGATATCAAATTTATAATTTGTAGCTTTAGGCTTGCCCTTTATAACAGGCTAATTATGTACAATAAACATTCTGAATCGGATGGTCAGTTCTATAAAATTGTACTCTCTTTCAAAATACCCTTTCAACTTACTCCTGAAAATTGTAAATAATCATATAAAATAATAATTTTATCAAAATTTATGGTAGTTCAACAGTCAAACATTTATCAAGCACCTACTAAATGAGAGACACAATAGCACATTTTTTTACATGTGTTTAATTTTATCTCCCTTGTTTGTTACAATAAAAAATGTAGAAAATGATACCCTGAGAGGTTGATCAAATTGCAGAAAGTCATTGTAATAGACCTTAATGTCAGTCTTGTCACCTGCTATAGCCAATCTGTTTTGCTTTTGAAATGCTTTAGACAAAATATATCTTCTGGGGTTTTGTTTGTTTGTATGTTTCAGTTAGTCCAGATACCAACTAGACATCAAAAGGAAATGTCTATGTCTTATTATGTCATGCAACTTGATGAAAAGCAGCAATATTATAATCAAAATATTTCAACAGATGAAGGCTAAGTGGAATTGTCTAAGAGAATTTACATAACATTGAAAGACTAAATCTTTTTCGATACTGAAGCCTAGCAGTTTGAGCAGACTGAAAAAGTTTCTGTATCAACAGTTTTCTAAGTTTCATGCATAGAAACCAATTCTGGCTAAATTATTAAAATAAAAATTTGAAAGGAAATAGTCTTCATACTATCTACATAAGTCCAATTTTTAAAACCTTTTCGATCAGACCAGGATAAACTTGATCAAACGGCCCTAGCCAGGAAATGTCACTTCTATGAAAAGAAACAGGACCTGCTTTTTTGCCTTAACAACAAACTGTAGTTGAAGGGAGATTAATAATTCAGAGCCCATGAGTCAGGGGATACCAAGAGTCTGTTTCAATCCAGCCATCCTAATGGTCACCTTGCCTCTTAAGTAAATGTTTATGTCAGTGCATTTAAATAACTATAATATCGGTGGAATGAATTTGTTATAGGTGATGATGATCAATCCTGAGGAATAATTGCCTACTATCATGGCACCATGAGGGGCCACTCTGATATGATCAAATGATAAACTTAATCAAATAAAATATTTTTAGTCAGTTCAGGTTTCAGGAGCTTATATTAGAAATAGTGATGAGCAGAAATGACTAGTACAGCAAAGGCTGTTTCTCTGATAAGGCACACGTCTGGTTGTCTGGGGCTTATCTGACGGCCTCTGTTGATGAAGACATTATCTTCAGCTCCTGGGTGGACATTGGCATTCACTGGTCTCCAAATACTTCTTCAAAGATGGTTCTGAAGTAACACTGGGTCTCAGGCCTAGTGCAGATGGAAGAATATTGGGTACCTAAAGATATCCATGACTTGATCTCTGAAACCTCTAATATATTACCTTACATGGCAAAGGGGATTTTGCAGATGTGGTTAAACTTCAGGTCATTTAGATAAGGAGATTATCTTGGATTATCTAGGTGGGCCCAATCTAATCATATGAGTCCTTAACATTGGAAAATCTTTCCTATCTGTGGTCAAGAACAGATGTGTTGAAAGAAAAAGGGTCAGAGAGATATAATGTTTCTGGCTTTAAAGACAGGGAAAGGAAGCCATGAGCAAAAAAAGCATGGGCAGCTTCTAGAAAGTAGAATCAGCAATGAAATAGATTTACTCCTAAAGCCTCTGGAAAGGAACAGGCCTTGCGAATGTCTTGATTTTAGCCCAGTAAAACTAGCCTCTAACTTCTGACATACAGAACTGTAAGACAATAAATTTGTGTTGTTTTAAGCCATCAAGTTTATAATTTGTTATAACAGTGTAGTGAGTTTAATGGTAACCCCTCCAAAATACTTGTCCACCTCTTAATTCCTGGAACCCATGCATATGACCTTATTTGAAAAAAGAGCTTTGTGAGTATAAGTGAGAAACTGGTTGATTAATCAGATGGGCCCTAAATTCAATGACAAGTGTCCTGATAAGAGACATACAAAGGAGAGGCAAAGGGGGAAGAGCAGAAGGCCATGTAAAGACAAAGGCAGGGATTGCAGTTCTATAGCCACAAGCCAAAGAATGCCTGGAGCTACCCAGAATCTGAAAGAGGCAAGGAAAGTGCTTTCATAGAGACTTCAGAGGAATGTGGCCCAGCTGACAGCTTGATTTTGACTTCTTGCCTGTAGAACTATAGTAGGATACATTTTGTGGCTTTAAGCCACAAATTTTGTGATACTTTCTTACATCATCCCTAGGAAACTAATATAGGCAGCAATAAAAATATACCTTGGTAGCAGCAATGCCAGGACTCACTCTGAAACAATCAGCATCTGGAAGTGATACAGATCCCTGGCCTTGGGAGGACATCTGAGTTGGCTTCAGTAGTAAGGCAGGCCCTTATCAGGTCTGGCCCATCACACATAAGGAAGTGCCAAGGTGATTCTTGGACCTCTCAGGAGACAGCATCACTAAGGCAATAAAAGATAGAAATTCTTGCCAACATGGAAAGGTGGTTACTGAAGCAGTGACAATAACAAAGCTAGACAATAATAGCTAGTGCTTACTCATGTGAGGCACGATTCTAAGCACTTCACCTATATTAATCCACTTACTCTCTATAACAAAATTTTTAGGTAGGTAGTAAAAATACTTCCCATTTTTTAGATAAGGGAACTGAGGTACAGAGAGATATAACTTTCCAAAGGCCACCTATCTAGTAATGGTTACATTCAAACCCAGAGAGTCCTAGCCACTAGGCTATATTGCCTCTAAAGTGAGCTACTTTGAACCCCCAATAATGGCAATAATAATAACAGCTAACATTTGCAGAGTACTTAGGTACCAGACACTGTTCTAAGCATTTTACACATGTTTATTCATTTTTGTCTATATTATAGCTCTATAAGAGACAGCCTATTGATATCTGCATTTTGCCTAGGAATAAACTGAGGCATAGAGAGGTTAAGCAAATTGATAATGCTCTCAGCGACAAATGCAGGAATTTCAGCTCTGATTTCCAAGCCCATGGACTTAACCAGTTAGCTATACTAATTGGAGAAATTTTATTTGTATCCTAAATGAAAAGGAGGTGAAGTAGTTTATTTTTTATTAAAAATTCATATTCATCTTGACAAACTGTCAAGACAATCCCTGATGAGAATTCAAACTTAAAGAAAAAGCTGAAAATCCTAGGGACCCAATGATCCATTGGTGTCATTCAGTGCTCTGCAATGTTTATGTGTTATTAACAAGAGATATCATAGAGTGTTGCTGGCAAAAATTTTATTATCTAATAGACCTAGTATTGAGCCAACAATTTACTACAAACCAACTATATGACCTAGGACAAGTTATTTTCCCTTTAAATATCAATGTTTTATTTGTAAAATAAGAATAATAATACCTATTTCCTAGATTTGTTTCAGGGTTAAATAAGATAATTTATTATTTAACTATGTATATCACTACTCACAGTGAATTGTAAAAATATCTTAAGAAAAATCAACAACTATTTTTAATTATTATTATTAGTTGTATCAGATAATTTTCAATAGTTGGTTAGGTTGTGCATGAATTTTATAACATTTTTTGTGTACCTATTATATATGTACCTGGAATTATATGAGAACTTGAGCATACAGATGTAAATAAGGAAACATTCATACTTTCAATAAGCGCAGAGTTTACAAATTTCTTTCATTTTTTAATAAACACTACAATATCAAACTTCAACAAAAACACTAAGTAGACATTGACAAAACACTTGCTTGTTTAACAGTAGCCAGTATTTTCAGCTTTACAAATAATTTTACACATTTATTCAAAAAATATTTGCGTTCCTTCCATGGACCAGTTGCTGTGCTAAAAAGGTTGGTGAAATGTTACAGAAATGATAAAAACAATATTTGTTGACAGAGGCAAGTGAGCAATTGAAAGATTGTGATAACTGCTAATAAAACAGGTACTTTACAAGAGGGAGAAGGAAATTTAGCCTAGCTTTTGCATTGTAACTGTTTCATTTGGAAAGTAGGAAAATTTTAACTTGTCTTGTGATAGTCCAGTAATTTTAAGTGTAGTTGTTTGCTTTGTATGAGGAGGTGATGTAGATCCATGGCGATGGTACCAGAAAGCAGACGCTGGAAGATGCATTGCTTATGCACTTCTTCGAGTTCTGGGACTAGAGCTCACTACACCACCCTCAACCCCCTGGAAAATGGAAATGACACAAATCCAGTGGCAGACATTTAGCTATTCACTCTGTGAAGTTTTCTGGAAATCAGTTTTTATGCTTTATTTTATATTTACATTTATTTATTGAAAAATCTATAGTTCGCCTGTGACAGAACTACCAGCATCACCACTCTCTTTTGTCTCTTTGTAGGTTAGAGGCAGGAAAACACAGAATGGTTTTAGGCAGGTTCCTTTCTTAGAAGAAATCATGGAATCATAGACACTCATCCATGAGCAAGATTGACTAACATGGCTGCAGTGAGTGTAATAACTCATAAAGTAGCCTGTTCTGTTTTCTAACGATTTCAGTAATAATTATATCTAACTTTTATGTAGCAGTTACTCTCTGCCTGGAAGTGTTTTAGATACTCAAACTCATATATTAGCCCACCTAATTTCCAAGATGGTCTTATGATTTAGATACTACTATTATCCTTGATTTACAGATAGAGAATCTGAGACACAGAGAGGGTAACAGGCCAAACATCACACAGCTAGTAAGTGGCAAAGATGGAATTTGAACCTGGTGGTCTCAAGAGTCTATACTCCTAACCCATCGGCATTATGAATCTGTTAACAAAGTGTTTACATTGCATTCATATCTGCTTAAAATTCAAAACAGTCTTTGCTATTCCCAATGATTTGTCAGAGATTAATTATAATCCTTGACTTTTAGAATTATAAACTGTTAGACTTTGAGGAATCTGCAGAAATCACCCAGATTGCTAGACAAAGAATCATTAGGGATAAACTGATCAACTATTTGGCAGGGGGAAAGAGGAGTTGGATTCCTAACCCCATCTTTATAAAACGATTTTGGATGGACCAAAATGTAAATATTATTTTTATTAAAGCAAGTGATTTATTTTTTTAAGTCTTAAAAACAAAAAGCTCTTTCTGAGCAGGATACAAAATACAGAAGACCAATACACTGGGCTAAATAATATTTAGGATGTTCAAAATACGTATCATGAGTAAAGTCAAAAGACAAAGTAAAAAAAAGCTTGCAAAACATGTATATATGCAATATATAAAGTTTTTAATATATAAAACTTTTATAAATCAATGCAAAAAACCAGCAAATAGAAATAGGTAGATATAAGCAGGCAGTTTGCAGAAATACTACTGAAAATAGATGACAGTTTTAAAATGTCCAACCTAAATACAAAAATTAGGCATGGTGGCACGTGCCTGCAGTTCCAGCCACTCAGGAGGCTGATGTGGAAGGATTGCTTGAGCTCAGGAGTTCTAGGCCGCAGGGAGTTAGGATCATGCCACTGCAATCCAGCCTGGACAACAGTGAGACCAGTCTCAATAAAAAATTTAAAAATAAGTAAAAATTTAAAATTCCCAACTTTAGTTATAATTAAGGCAATTCAAATTAAAATCACTACGTATAACCATTTTTCACATATTGTAGGGGTAAAAATGTTTTAGATGGGATAAGAAAAGAAGCATTCTAACACTTTCATGATATTTAAAGACGGAACATTTTTGGAGGACCTGTCAGCAGTATTTAGCGAAATTCTTCTGCCTGTACACGATCTCCAATACAATATTGAGTAGAAGTGGTAAGAGCAGAAAATCATGTGTTGTACCTAATTTTAGGGGGAAAGCACACTAAATACGATGTTAGCTATGGAATTTATTGTAGTTGCCCTTTATCAAGTGGAGAGTATTCCCTTCTCTTTCTAGTTTATCAAATGTTTTTATCATGAAGTGGTATTGAATTTTGTCAAATGCTTTTTCTGCATCTATTAAGATGACCATGAGGAATTTCTTAATTCTGCTGTTGAGCTATATTACATTAATTGATTTTCAGATAGTAAACATTATCAAAATTTAAAACTTTATTCAAACAAACTTAGATTATTTGTGGGGAACTTCAAAGCTCTTTTTTCTTATAGACTTTCTCTGACTATAGTTTTTCTGACTTTTATCAAGAAGGACATTTTGATGTTTTCAAAATGAATATATTATCAGAAGATAAACATTGTGAAGAAATTTGCAAAATGATGAAACAAAATGAAAGCATTCCATGAATCCCTGTACTTTTGCTAGAATTCCACGAATTTGGCTTTAGCTTTTCTAGCAAACAGAGAGGGGAGAGTAGCTATAAAATTCAAATGGCTACAAGGTGAAACAAATGAATTGCTTGGTGACACATGGCTACTTCTGATAGAATATTGCCACTGCTGGCCCTCCTTAGGAGAACATGTCACAGTAAAGTTAACTGTGTTCCCCATGTCATCTTTCTTCATTTGGTAGTTTCTGACTGAAAGAATTTAAGTGTAAAATATCCTAAAGTACTGGATCTCATCTTCTTGATGATGTCTGCCATACACCCAGGGAAATGTTATCTACTATATTATAATAATCAACATGCACTATCACAAATTAAAATTACAGAGAACATATAATTAACTGTGGGCTGATATAAAACAAGTTTGCAGAAAGTATAATTTAAATTAATTTGCTAGAATTGGGAATGTGAGGAGAAAAAAGACAAAGGTTATCCAGGATCCAGTTGAGGGTGGCAGCAGTAGGTTGGTATCATGATTTGTTTTGAAGACAGTAAGGAAATCATATTGATGGAGCAGATGCTTCATTTTATGAAATAGTGGGAGAAAAGTTTGTGACAGATAGAAAATGCTCTAGTTGTAGAGGGTAAACCTGAATAGTATAGATTTGGTGCTTTAAGCTTCAGATTCTAAATTTGGGGTACATTAGATAGATCAGGAGGCATATAGACTGCCTGAAATTATTTATGTTTGTGAATGAATATGTGGATTTATCTACATGTGCGTTTTATATATATATATATATATGCTTATCTTGAGAAAGTGACTGTCTCATTCATCACTTTCTGAAAGGGACATTACCTGCTATGCTAACAGCCAAACAACAAAAAGTATAGAAACATTGTCCTACTGTCACTGATTAACCACGGATGTTCATTAAGACGGCTGCTAGGCTTTGAAAACCTTGGGACTACTTGCATAAAGTTATTTCAACTTCTGATATACAAAATAAGCAAAATATAACTAAATTGTAAAATAATTTTAAGAACCTGAGCTTGGAAATCTTGATTTGATGGGAAGCAATGAAAGCCCATAGTTTTATTCATTTTGCTCACATGATATCAAAAGCAGTAGTTCCCAAACTTTGGCAGATAGAATTTCCCACACCTTCACCAGTCCTTCCTCCACTCAGTTTATTCTCCTGACTGGTTGATTTAAGACACTGTAAAATCAGTACTTGTTTAGGGATTGTGTGGACCAGAAAGTCATCCTCAGGGTCAGGAACACATAACCAATAATAATCATGAATTTCCAGTCCAATTAGAGTGATTTTTATTATTATATTTGTTACAAAATGAAGCCATTGCAACATAATTTGAAAATTACCAACACCTTCTACCAAATAGAATTTAATTCTTCTTTTGCAAAGTCTAATGACCATAGAGAGACAATAAGGCAACTTTTTAAAGGCTTGGGGTAGTTAAGATAGTAATAAAAAGTAATAAATTGATGTTAGGTAAAGAGAAGAAATAAAATGAACTAAAATTGTTTTAGGATTTAAAAACTTTAAAATCTCATGTAAATCAAAACTAATTTACTCTGCCAACTGGGTCTGTTTACTTTGGGGTATTTTACACATTCTCCTCATGTTCCCACTTACAAGAAAAAGCTAATTATCTCTAAATTAAGACTTATCTGACAGCTGATTTTGCAGTAAACTTTGCAGTAAACTTACAACAACAAATTTATGTTTTCCCATGGCAATACCATAAGATACGGAAACATCATAATATTGTGTTAAGAATAACTACATGTTCTTGTAAGATGTAAAACTTCGTTCGCCACTGTATATCACTGTATGAATTTAATTATAATCTGTAAATGAGAACCTGGAGTACACTGTATATCACAATAAGAACACTGTATATCACTGTATTAATTTAATTATAATCTGTAAATGAGAACCTGGATGAATATATTGCGTGTGTTCAATAAAGACTACTGGCTCATTTGAAATGTCCTGAGCTGTTCCTGTTTCCACGGAAGCTTGTGAAAGACAAATAACTGTATATATATAATAATAATAACTGTATATATATAATATATATAATAATAACTGTATATATATATATACACACACACACATATATATGTATGTTCGCCTTCAGCCTTCAAAGTCCCTGGTCAGTCATTGAAATTGCTCCTGGCCAGAAGGTTGTATATGGTACTAGAGCTGAATACTATATCCCTTGCTCCTAGCTCCTGGCACTGTCAATACATCAGCCAGGTGACCTTAAAAGTTATTCTATTCCCTCTTACTATATTGCCTTATACAACCCTTTCCAGATCTGCCTAAATGATACTTTTCTGTCCAAAGCCATTCTATTTTATGTTCACTGAACAGCATTATTAGTCAAGGCCCATGATGGCTAACCTCTAAGGCATCTTCCTAATGAAATCTATTTCCTAACTGATATTTCCAGCCATATTCTTTCCTTTACCTCTTTACTTTCTTAGATCTGGCAAATTTTATATTATGTGTATTTTATCATAATTTTATTTAAAAAATCTGTTTGCCAATCTGAATGATCAAATATTTCTTTTTTTATAATAATATTTCAGGCCGGGCGTGGCAGCTCCTACCTGTAATCCCAACACTTTGGGAGGCCAAGGCAGGTGGGTCACGAGGTCAGAAGATAGAGACCATCCTGGCTAACACAGTGAAACCCTGTCTCTACTAAAAAATAACAAAAATTAGCCAGGTGTGGTGGCACGTGCCTGTAGTCCCAGCTACTCAGGAGGCTGAGGCAGGAGAATCACTTGAACCCGGAAGGCAGAGGTTGCAGTGAGCCAAGATCACACTATTGCACTCCAGCCTGGGCTACAGAATGAGATTCCATCTGGAAATAATAAATAAATAAATATGAAAAATATTTCAAATTCAAGTATTTCAAAATGTTTCCAAAACCATTTAATGGTTCCCCATGAAGGTTCATGGCCTTCCATAGCATAATCTCATCTTAATTCTTAGAGATCTCTCAACTTGGTATTTAAACTCAGGCTATTTCAACTCTTTGTTTTCCAAATATATCATTTACTTTCACATTACCAATCTTAGCTAACTCATACTCTTTCCTCATTTTAAAAGTCCCCATTCTCATCTTCCAGGGTAGAGGTAAAATGTTCCTTCTGCCCTGAATCCTTGTAGAATTCAGAGAGTTCCAAATACATCAGATTTCTTCACAAGCCCCGGATGCTGTGCACAGACCATCACAACTAATTTAACTAATTGTCTTTTGCTATCTTTCATTAAACAGTCAGAGTACATCTGGGCTGTCCCCAGCAAACAAATTTTTTGAAAAGCTTGATCTATGTATATACGTTTTTTTTTTTTCCCGCCTCTGTGTCTTTCTACCTTCTGGTAGAGTGTTTACATATAGTTTTCACACAAATGTTTGTTAACTGGTATAATGTACCAGGAGTAGTAACTTTAGCACCTGGATTATTCTAAGACACTTCTTGAAGGTTTAAAGTAACAACCTTTATGACAGTACAGCAAATTAGCAAACAAGCAAAATAGGAATAAATTGACTCTGTGCTAACTAAAAGCATTTTAAAAATTACTAGTTGCAATGAATTACAAAATAATCAGTTTATTAAAATAAAGTCTTTGTCAATTTTAGACAACTGATGATACATTTAGTAAATTTAGCACAATTGTTAATTAAAGGAAAATTCCAGATTCATGGAAGGTTATAAAATATGACTGTCCAAAAATTGGCCAGACCACATTATAAATAAATGGATTGACTTTGGCTCACAATGTTAGTTCTTTGCTGCTGCTGTTCTGTGTTGCTCAACATTAGTCTTTGCAGGAATATAATAAGCTAGTTTTTGTTAGAAAGTCAGATTATAAAGCCAGTAACTGTTGGAAATTTTTGGATGGTCTCTGTGGAAACCAGTGTATATGATTGGCATAAGTGTTGTTAACAAGAATGACTGTGAAAATTTGACATTTGTTGTGATTTTCTGGCTTAAGGTTAACTGAATTCTGTCCCATTCTACTATTTCATGTGTATCACTTGTAATCTACAAAAAAAAAATCACAGTATCCCTCCCTTTATTTCCTTCCCTTTGTGGCAACAGGAAGATTTTTTATTTCCTCGTACTATGTATGACCTCTAGGTGAGAAAATTGAGGATAGAATCCCTTGGTCCTTTGCTATTGGAATGTAAGTCACATTGTCCTGCTTTCCCACCCATTAAGGCATGTCATAGGACTCCATTTAATCAGAAAATTTGGGTAGGATATTATAATTTACTTAAAATTTTAAAATTGTAACTATTATAATACTTATATTTACTTGGTACAAGAGTCTAAAGTTTACAGAACTTGGACTGTAAGTTCTGTAATAGGAGGCCTTTCAGTGAAAATTCTTACCCCCATAAAATTGTCATCCAAACACTCACTTCTGCATGGCAACCCAGTCATCAGTTTCCTGCATAACTTCCCCAAAATGTTCAATGGCAGTAAGCAAAATGTGTATTTATTCTCATTTTATACTTTAGTTATACTAATCATAGCATCCTATGTACATTTTGTTTGCCTTACATTTTTTCCACTAATTTATCCTGAACGTTATTTCATTTTGACATATAAAGGTCATCTTTTACTTTATTTTCTCCCTTTCCCATTTTAAACTAGGGAATGTGTCATGCATGTATAAGTCATGTTACATGTATACATGTATAGAGCATACACATCTATATAGCTTATGAAAGCTATGTAGAGTATTAATAAGACAACCACCCATGCAGCTATTTGATTTGAGATATAATATTACCAATAAATTTAAAGCCCATTGTGTATCACTCTTCATATTTGCTTCTATTTATCATCCAGAGTTTTTAAAAAATTGAAGTTTTATATTTAATACTCTCTTGCTTTTCTTCAATCTTATCACACATGTATATAGATAATTACTTATTTTTATATTACACATGTTTGAGCAATAATAGAAATCATACCACATGTATTTTTCTATGGCATATTTTTCATATTGTATGTATTATTCATCTACATTAATGCATATAACAGTAATTTATTAATTTTTATAATTACAGAGAGGAGTTCAGATAGGATTACCCATGCTTCTATTGTAGAACATTTGAATTTTTTTTTACATTTTTTTGCTCTTGTAAAAGAAAACAGTGCTATAAACTTTTTTGTGTGTACCTCCTGCATATGTACTAGAGTTTTTCTATGTGTATCTAATGGTGAAGTTGTTGAGTCAAGGGGTATGAACACCGTCAACTTTTCTAGATACCAAATTGTTTTCCAAAGTGTTTATGTGGATTTCCACTCACCACACCTTTGTCTACACTCTCACAATACTTTTTAGTTTTTGACAACCTAGTGAGTGTAAAACTGCATCTCATTTAATTTTATTTTTCATTATTATATGTCAAGCTAGGATTCTCTTTATAGGTTTGTTGGATGTTGATTTTTTTCTCTTCTTGGAATTATTTGTTCATGAGATATACCCACAGAAGACGGCATAAAACATACATGCCTAATTTAAAGAATAATTATAAAGCAGATGTTTGTGAAACTACAACTCAAGTAAAACTCAAAACATTTTCAGCATTCTGGAATCATTTCGTGTTCACTCACCATTGCTCCTTATGTATCATCCCAGAGGTAACCACTGTCCTGATTTTTATTTTATTAGGCTTTTTTGCTATTTGTAATTTTATCATTTATATATGTATTCCTAATCAATACAGCTTAGTTGTGTCTAAGTATAAATATTATAAAAGTGGAATCATACTATATGAATCTTTTGCATCTTATTCATCATTTCACATGCTTGGAAGATACGTACACATTCTTACATGTAACTTCAGCTCATTCCTATTCAATGCTGTATAAGATTCCACAGTAGAAACATAGAACACAATTTTTTCATTTCATTATTTTTAGAGACATTTTGATTGTGTCTACTTTTAGTTATTTCAATCCTATACAGACATTCTCATATGTATTTCCTAGAACACAGACAAAAGAGATTTGCTTCAGGCATATATTAGGAGCAGAACTGCTGAGTAATAGGGTATGCCAATGTTCAGCTTACTTAGGTAGTGCCAAATTATTTTCCAAAGTGGTTGTATCAAAATTGTATGTACCCCAGTAGTCTCTGCCATTTCCTGTTTCTCCAAATCTGTACTACTTCTTGGTCAAACTGGTTTCTTTCTTTTTTTTTCACCAATCTAATAGATATCTGGTAGTTTCCATTTTCATGTTTCTTTTTAGCACTACTTCATATTATTAGTTGCCATTTAGATTTCTTGTCTTATAAAAGGCCCTTTTTATTGAGTTATCTTTTCTTAAGATATTTAGAAATTATTTATATAGTCTAGATATGAATCCTTTATTAATATATGTGTTATAAATATCTTCTACCGCTCAGTAGATTATCTTTCATTTTTGTTATGATCACTTTTGATACATAGAAAATTTTATTTAGAGTAGTAGAATTTGTCGATTGCTTTCTTTATGTTTAATTTTGTTTTCCATTTCATTTTTAAAATCCTTTCTTATTTTGAGGTAATACAGGAATTGTCCTATACTACCATACAAAATTGCTATTAACCTTCTATCTGGAATTGAGTTTTGTTTATAGTTTGAGGTAGGGATCAAATTTTGTTCTTTTCCATTTGGATACCTAATTGCATTTTTAGTAAATAATTCATCTGATCCCCAAGATTTGACACATGATTTACCATGTATTTCTTTTATACCTCCAGTTTTCATAATCATGTATATCTGTTTGGGAACTTTCTTTCCTATTCCAGTAGTTTGTATCCTTTACCTGTTTTAGTTTTTGCTGCTTAAAAAAAAAAAAGACTACCTGGATACCCTGAATTTATTAATGTAAATTCTTCCACTTGATTCTTTCTCAGTGTATTATGGCTGTCTTTGGTCTTTTTCATTTCCATAAATTAATTAAAACTTTCTTAATATTAACCCATTTATGCATGAACATAATATATCTACTTATTCATTTAGGTTTAGTTTGCTTTAAAAATTTTAATAAAATATTTAATAAATTTATATAAAATGGTTCACACTTTTGGATTCTATATTCTCTGGGGTTTTTATTACATTTTAAATTTAATACTTTTAAAAATTAAACATTTGCTGATGTTCAGAAAGGCAAATGACATGTTGTAGATTGATACATTCTAAAGTAACATCTTATACATTCTAAAGTAACATCTTTAAATAATCTCACTAATCCAAATGATTTATTGGTAGAACATATTGATTTTCTTTGTTGACAATTATATTATGTGCAAATAATTACAAGGACTTTTCTTTCAAAATAATCCCTCCCTTTATTTATCTTGTTGTACTGGTTTGGATACTAAAGTATATGTTGAATATTAATGATAAAGTGAGAATCTTTTCCTTGTTCCTGATTTTAAAGGGGATGCTTTTAATGGTTCATCATCAAATTTGAGGTTTCTATAAGCTTGAGTAAGTACCTAACATCAGATTTTTAAAGTTATCTTTTAATCCTAGTTTTTCACAAAAATTCCTGTAATTTTTTACATGAATTAATTTTAAGTGTTATTTAATGGTCTTCCACATTGAGACGATCAAAAAGAAGACCTCTTCTTCTTTTTCCATTTGTTAATGGAATGATGTTAAACCAGTTTTCATTCCTGGAATATATTCAACCTGCTCATAAGGTAAACTGGGGAAGAAATCCTCTCCCAATCCTTTTATATTCTTCCAGTGCCAAGGTACGATATCAACACAGCACTACATTAAAATAAATTCTTCCCTTTAAGTATTTAAGACCTTACTGGGGTAGTTTAAATTTGGGTCACATATCTTAGGGAAAGCTACCTTATACTTCAATTTTCTAAGAGGAGATATTTTATTCTTTGGTCTATAACTAAGGTCAATACAGAAATGTTGGCTATGTTTCCAGGGTCTCCCTCTCCCATCCAACCTAGTAACAGTTTTATTAAGGTTGTGGCCCTTTGGGATCCCATTTTTATGAGAAAGTCTGATTTAGCTCCCCAAAATCCACAGGTCTGGCCTTTTTTTCTATTTTACATGGCACTTAACATTGATCTTCCAAGTCATTAAGGAATAGCCAGTTCTTTAGGCAACCACTAGTTTTAGCACTTGTTTATGTCTGAATTTGTGCTTTAGCTTCAAGTTTGGCTTCTAAAGAGTTCCTTTACTTTATTGTGAACTTAATCGTGTATCTAATATGTATTTAATATTAATTCATTATGCTTAGTTGCCTTATAGTGGATTTCCTGGATAGGCTTTCCTGGATATCAGGGGTACTATATTGAAAGAAATAAAATTACTTTTTATATGGACACATAGCATTCAATTGTATGCATGTAACATCATCCACATAGCCATAGGCATATGTAGTCATTCTTTTGTTTTTAATGTTTATAAATGATACTATAAAAGCAATTTCACAAAATAGGAGTATATAAGTAAAAAGCAGGAGAATTACAGGAACAAAGAGTTATAGATATTTGTCATTGTGACAGATATTGCCAAATTACTGTCTTTAGAGATTGTACTATATTATGTTCCCACCAGCAATGTATGAAAATATCTGTTTCTCTTCACCCTAACAAGAATATCTGTTACTACACTTTTGATTTTTACCAGTCTTATAGGGTTAAAAAAATGGAATTTCAGTTTTGGTTTATTTGCAATTCTCATACTCTAAGTAAAGGTGAAGTCTTTAAATGTGTTTAAAAACCATTCAGAGCTTTTTTTTCTATAAATTTTGTATTCATAATGGTTTCTGTACTCTTTGTTCATTTTCTTTTGAATTGCTGGTCTTTTCATGTCGATTTGTATTTTAGCTTATTGCTTGTGATGTGAGTTGCCAACAGTATCCCTCTGCTTTGGTATTTTGAGTTTACCTGTTTTTTTGTCATGGAGAATGATTTCAATAAAATAAAAATATTGCTTCTGGGCTACATATCAGTATTGGAACAGTCTTCTAAACTGGGGTATTATAAATTGGTACTTTCATTATTACTTTTTTTAATCAAGTTTAGTGTCACTTTGTTCTCTCTTTAAAACTTATAAGAACACAGGTTCAGAATATCTTTGGCTATGTCTCTCATTTTGTACGTACCTACTTTTTCTAACTACTACATGTGTTCTAAATAAGAAGCATTCTCATGCATTGGTTCCATTTCTTTGATATTTAAACACACTACAGTATTCCTGGAACAACTGATAGTTCTTTCAATGTCCTGGTTCATATAAGTTGGAAGAAAAAGATCAAAGAGTCTAGGTATTGTCAATAAATATTCTGTAAACTACAGGAATCTAGCTCAAAAGGCACCAAGTAACGGAACAGTAATTCCTCTCTTATTCAATATGATTAGAATGGGCAACTAACATGTTAATCAAAAATGTTAAAGAGAAATATCATTTTTAAAGACATAACACTTAAACTGATAAAGCTAAAACATATATGAATGTAAAGTCATTGAACAACATTTTGACTCGTTGCCAAGAACTTTAATTTGATCACAGCTTGCTTGATTAGAATTTAGTCATCTTAATGCAGATACTAGAAACCTACAAGGCAGCGTCGACATTTCTCTGTTTAGTCTATTTTAAAGTAAGTGTGTGTTTGTGTATGTGTGTGTGCATGTGTGTTCAGCATTCTGGGTGCCAAACTCTTCTAAAATTTTCAACTTTATTTCAATCATTTGTTGCTCCCCATTCAACATTTATTTTATGCATATATTAATATTAGAAGATAACACATTAGCTTTGAGAGTACAGAATTATGTGGACATTTATCAACTTATTATACAGTAGGAATGAAGAACGTTGGTTAACTGGGTTAACTTCGTTAAGTAGAACTAAATTAACCACACTTCAATTGCATCTGCTATAGGGAGTAACGGTTAATTCAGTCAGTTGATTAAGTAGAGTTAGACAGTTTAAATTATACCTTCCATTTCTAGCTTTCTTAGGAATAACAGATGTATTTTCAAATCTTTTAGTCTCCTGATTTTTAGCTTTTTGAGAAAGAAGTAGATTGTAGTAATGTTAAGTTATTGATATAATCATATTCTGGAAAATGGATTTAAAGCAATGTTGGCTTAAAAAACATGAAACAAACGACAAAAATACTTTTCCCATTATAAAATTGACACTATCTGATTTAGGATGAGTTTTTCTAAAATTTTTCTTGTATTTAGCAGAATTTTGGCTATAGTCAGTTTACAGAAGTTGGCAGAATGGTTCAGGTTCTTAATTAGAAACATCACACTTCACTTGGTTTTGTTCTCACCTGGAAATCAGAGAAAATATAACCTCATGGACAGCTGTAGGCCACTAGTTCAATTGAAAAAATACAGTGGACAACAGGTACCATTTGATACCTGTCAACATCCATCAACATCATCCTCATTACCATCATCAGAAATATCATTTACTGAGTATATGTCATATGTCTGGCACTGTACTCTGTGCTTTATTTGGTTTAATGTCTAAAAATGGCAAGGACAATGAAAGGTACAGATTATTGTTCATATTTTCTAGATGGGGAGAAACTCAACAAGGTATAAGGTATAATTTTCTAAAAGGCAGCCACTTAACATGTGGGAGAACAGGATTAATAACTATCTAACTCTTTCCCAAATAGTAAAAATGTTTTCACCAACAGAAGTGTGTTAAAATTATGTTTTAAAGCAACAAAAATGAACTTGATTAAGCTTCATTAAAAATTGGTCTTAATCAAAAGGATATTGTCTCATCTCATGAGTCAGTCAGACTAACTGGTCACAATTTTGAAAGAGATTAGGATCAGCAACTGGAAAGTCAACAGAAATTCAATCTCTGCCTCATGTACTTTTTCGCATTGTTTTGCTTCATTCTCATCCCACCCTCACTCTCTCTCCTGCTTGTGATATGTCAGAAGCTCGTGATATGTCAGATATTCACCACTGATAAGTCAACGAGGGTGAAAAGAGGGTGACGCATCACTAATAAAATAGAAAAGAACACAGCAAAGTCTGCTATCAGCTCACCAAAATCTACATTTGATTTTGGGAGTACAGCTGTACTAAGTGTCCCAGCTGTTTTACAGTTAGATATAGCAAAGTTATTAAGTTTCCCTCACAGAATGTGAATAAAAATGATATGTGCCAATTCCAGGCCCAGACTCTATAAAACTCATTTATTTTCTACCCTTTTAGGCCTGACCAGAATGGATAAAACCCAAAGTATGACCTTGGAAGGCATATTTTAAAGTTGACAGAACACTGGCAGCCTGGATCTCTAAGCAACTAGGTGGAGTAGAACTGCCTTGTTAAATTTTCAGCCTACTCATTACTGTTACTTAGGAGAAATAAAGTTTCAATATATTTGAGTAATACATTTTGGGGTCTGAATTTTGTACCAGTAAGTAGATCTCTCTGTTCATGCCAGAGAGAAGGCACATGGGCTGAGAAGATATACCTCAAAACAGTAAAGAGTAAAGTAGAAATCAAAGGAAAATTATAAACGAGCCACAATAAAAAAAATTATTTGGACTTTTCTATTTAATCTCAAATAATTATTTTATCATGTCAATATAACTTTATGTGCACATCACCATCTCTAATCATGGTTATAGCTGACATCCTGATATCCTGTGCTTAGACTCATTTTGCTTGGTTGGCTGTCACTCATATAGAGGGAATAGATTCTGTAGTTGTTTTCTTTGTCTCTTATAGGACATACTTTCCAAAAACACCCTATTTGGAAAATATATGCCAGATTGTTGCAAAATATTGAGCATATATTTTGTACATAATTCTGTAGTTCAAAAGAAATTAAAAATTAATTTAGTTCCATGTTTTTCCCAAAAGAGCTTACTTACTATCCAATTGAGCAAAAGACACAATAACATTACAATGATTGACATTATAAAATGTTTTATGTGCTATTTTCTTTATGTATTCCATTAAAGATTTCAAAAGTATGTATTCTGTATCCCACTTTATTAAATCAAGTACCTTTTTGATGAGTAGAGCAAGATAGCCAAATAGGAGGCTCTGCCAATCGTCTGTCCCACAAAGACACCGATTTAACAACCATCTACACAGAAAAACACCTTCCTAAGAACCAAAAATTGCACTCACAGTACCTGGTTCTAACTCCGTGTCACTAAAAGAGGTACTGGAGGAGGTAGAAAAGAGTCTTGAATTGCCAGCACCACTCCTTCCTCATCCCCCAGCAGTGGCTACATGGCATAGAGAGAGAATCTGTGCACTTGGGAAAGGGTGACTGTAGTAATTGTGAAACACTGCATTGAGCTCAGTGCTGCCGTGTCACAGCAGAAAGCAAAACTGGGCTGAACTCAGCTGAGGCCTGCCAACAGGAGTATTTAAACTAGCTCTAGCCAGAAGGGAATCACCCATCCCAGTGGTTGGAACTTAGTTCTGGCAAGCCTTATCGCCATAGGCTAAAGTGTTCCAGGGCCCTAAACAAACTTGAAAGATACTCTATGCCACATGGACTGCAACTCCTAGGTAAGTCCTAGGGCTGAACTGGGCTCGAAATCAGTGAAACACCAGCCAGGGTAGCTAAGGGAGTGCTTGCTATGCCTCTGTCCAAAACTCCAGGCTGCACAGCTCATAGCTTAAAAAGAAACGCCTTCCTTCTGCTTGAAGACAGGAGAGCGAAGAGTAAAGAAGACTTTGTCTTGCATCTCACATCCCAGCTCAGCCACAGCAGGATAGAGCACCACCTAGAGTTGTGAGACCCCCCTTCCAGGCCCTAGCTCCCAGGTAACATTTTTAGACATACCCTGTATAAAAAGGGAACCTGTTGCCTTCAAGGGAAAAAAAAAACAGTCCTGTTAGGACCCATCACCTGCTTACTAAAGAGCCCTTCAGTCCTGAATAACCAGCAACGATATCCAGGTAGTACACTGTGGGCCTTGGGAGAGACTCTGAGACTTGCTGGCTTCATATGAAACTTCTGCTTGAGAAAAGCAGAAGAAAAAGTAAAGAGGATTTTGTCTTGCACTTTAGGTACCAGTTCAGCCATAGGGGTGTAAAGCACCAAGTAGGCTCTTAGGGCCTTGGCTCTAAATTCCAGGCCTTGGCTCTTAGATGGCATTTCTGGACCTACCCTAGCCCAGAGGGGATATCACTGCTCTAAATGATGAGTTCCAGGCCAGGCAGCGTTCATTCACTATATGCTGACTAAAAAGCCCCTAGGCTTTAACGGAACTAGGAGCCTGGCAGTATTCTATTGGGCCTGTGGGGGTGGTAACAATGGGGTGAGGCCTCTCTGCCAGGGGAAAAGGGAGGAAAGCGTGGGAAGAACTGTGACTCATGATTTGAGTGCCAGCTCAGCTGCAGTACAATAGAACCAGGTAGACTTCTAAGGTTTTTCACTTCAGTTTCTGGCTCCTGGACGGCACCTCTGAATCCACCTGGGGCCTGGAGAAACTTGCTGCTCTGAAGGGAAGAGCAAAAGCACTCCCAGCTCTAGGTGGCTCAGAACAGAGAGATACAGAAACTGTTGGGAAGAGAGTAAGAAAAGAACAGAGTCTCTCCCTAGTAATCCAGAGAATTCTTCCATATTTATCCAAGACCACAAAAGTAGTACCTCTATAAGTCTGCAAGAACCACAGCATGATGGGGCTTGGGGCACCACCTAAGGTAGATACAGCTTAGATCACAAAACCCAAGTCCTTTTAAATACCTGGAAATCCTTCCCAAGAAGAATGGGTACAAACAAGCCCAGACTGCAAAGACTGCAATAGATACCTAACTCTTCAATTCCGAAACACAGACAAATATCCATAAGCATCAAGTTCATCCAGGAAAATAGGTTCACCAAATGAACCAACTAAGACACCAGGAGCCAATCTTGGAGAATCGCAGATATACGACTTTTTAGACAGGCAATTCAAAATAGGTGTTTTGAGGAAACTCAATGAAATTCAAGATAATACAGAGAGAGAATTCAGAATTCCATTAAATACATTTAATGAAGAGATTGAAATACTTAAAAGAAGACATAATTGATGGGTATTTGGGTTGGTTCCAAGTTTATGTGCACATATACACCATGGAATACAATGCAGCTATAAAAAAGAATGAGTTCTGTCCTTTGCAGGAACATGGGTTAGGCTAGAAACCATCATTCTCAGCAAACCAACACGGGAATAGAAAATCAAACATGGCATGGTCTCACTTAGAAGTGGTAATTGAACAATGAGAACACATGGACACAAAGAGGGGAACATCACACACCAGGGCCTATTGCAGGGTGGAGGGCTAAGGAGGGACAGCATTAGGAGAAATACCTAATGTAGATGATGGGTTGATGGGTGCAGCAAACCACCATGGCACGTGTGTACCTATGTAACAAATGTGCTGTGGTGTATACCACCATGGCACATGTATATCTATATAACAAATGTGCTATATGCACATTCTGCACATGTATCCCAGAACTTAAAGTATAATTTTTTTAAAAAAAGAGAGGAGACAAAATTAAAGTGTAGAGATATTATTAGCTTTCTTCTTGCTTTTTTGTTTATGCAAACAGTATTAAGATACTATATCAGCTTAAAATAATGGATTTTAAGATATTGCAAGCTTCATCACAACCACAGCTCAAAAAAATGCAATGGATACACAAAAAACTAAAATGCAAGAAACTAAACCACACCACCAGAGAAATCATCTTTACTAAAAGGAAGATAAGAAGGAGAGGAGAGGAAGACCATAAAACAACTGGAAAACAAATAACAAAATGGTAGGAGTAAGTCCTTACTTATCAGTACTAATATTGAATGCAAATGGACTAAACAAAAAAAAAAGATTCAGTGAGTTGTTGCCTATAAGAAATACATTTCACCTATAAAGACACACATAGACTGAAAACAAAGGAATGAAAAAAGATATTGCATGCCAATGGAAACCAAAAAAGAGTAGGAGTTGTGATACTTAGGCAAAATTTATTTCAAAACAAAAATTATAAGAGACAAAGAAGGTCCCTATAAATGATGAAGGGATCATTTCAGCAGGAGGGTGTAACAATTGTAAATATATATGCATCCAATGCTGGAGCACTGAGATATATAAAGCAAATATTAGAGCTAAAGAGAGAGACACCCCAGTACAATAATAGCTGGAGACTTTCTCACCCCATTTTCAGCATTGGACAGATATTTCAGACAGAAAATCAACAAAGAAACATTGAACTTAATCTGCACTGTACACCAAGTCTACCAATAGATGCTTACAAAACATTTCAACCAACAGCTGCAGAATACACATTCTTTTCCTCAGCAAATGGATCATTTTCATCAATAGACCATATGTTAGGACACAAAACAAGTGTTAAAACATTCAAAAAGTGAAATAATATTAAGCATCTGCTCATATCACAATGGTATAAAACTAAAAATCACTAACAAGAGGAATTTTGGAAAATGTACAGACACATGGAAGTTAAACAGTATGCTCCTGAGTGACCAGTAGGTAAATGAAGAAATTAAGGAGGAAATTCAACAATTTGTTGAAACAAATGATAATGGAAACACAACATACCAAAACCCATGGAATACAGCAAAAACAACACTAGGAGGGAAGTTTATAGCTATAAGTGTCTACAAAGAAAGGAAGAAAACTTCAAATAAACAACCTGATATAGTTTGAATAAATGTCCCCACCAAATCTCCTGTTAAATTGTAATCCCCAGTGTTGGAGATGGGGCCTGATGGGAGGTGTTTGGATCATGGAGGTGGATCTCTCATGAATGGCTTGAGCCTTCCCCTTGGTGATAAGTGAATTTTCACTCTAAGTTTACATGAGATCTGGTTGTTTAAAAGTGTGCAACACCTATACCCTCTACGCTGGCTTTTCTCTTTTGTTCCTGCTCTGGCCATGTGACATAAATGCTCTTCCAATGAATAGATAAATAAAATGTGGTACATATACATAATGGAACACTATTCAATCATGTAAAAGAATGAGACCTAGTCATTTGCAACAACATTGATGGAACGGGGGGTCATTGAGTTAAGTGAAATAAGCGAGGCACAGAAAGACAAACTTTGCACGTTCTCACTTGTTTGGGGGATCTAAAAATCAAAACAATTGAACTCACGGACATAGAGAGTAGAAAGGAGGTTACCAGAGGCTAGGAAGGGCAATGGATGGGTGCAGAGGAATGGAGGAGGGTGAATGGGTATCAAAAAAATAGTTAGAATTAATAAGTCCTAGTATTTGCTAGCCCAATAAGGTGACTATAGGGAAAAGTAATTTAGTTGTATATTTTAAAATAACTAAAAGAATGTAATCAGATTGTTTGTAAAGCAAGGATAAATTCTTGAGAGCATGAATACTCCATTTACCTTGATGTGATTATTACTTATTGCATGCTTGTATCAGAATGACTCAAGTACCCCATAAATATATCCACATGCTATGTACCCATAAAAATTAAATATAAAAAAAGTAAAATAAATATCATTTCATAGTTAATATATTACTATATATGTAAAATATCTGCAATATTAGTCTCTCAAATATTAATCGTGATTATATAATTGTGATGTGATTACAAGTAATTTTTCATAGTTTGTTTATTTCTATTTTCAAACTTTCTTCTTTAACAAATTTGTATTACATGTATTACGAAAACATTTTTAATGTAAACGTTTGTGGGCAAAAATGTGAATTCTGTTCATTGCCGATGACTCACATCTAATGCATGCTTAAAAGATGGATCAGGGAAAATGTTAAGTGTCAAGCTGTGTTTATTTTGCAATAAAATAAAGGGACATAAGTAGGAAATAAATAGAACAGCTACACCTAAGAACTCCTCAAATATTTGAAAAAGTACTACAATCTGTGAGAAATTACCACACTCATGAATACCTATTAAGATTTTAATACCAAGTTAACTTACAAGACACTGTATTGTTTTGGATCTGAATTTCTTTTTACAAGTCAGATTTTTTCGTATATGACTCTGGCCCAGGAGAGGGCAGACCATCACACATAAAGAATTTTAACTTAACCTTTTAAAGAAATAATGTTTATGGCATGACCAAGTCCTTACAAAGGGAAGTGGCAATTCATCCTCAAAATATGTTGCTTTTTTTCTCTCAATATTTCCATTTTGGTTTGTAATCATCCTCAAACACAAATGCTCCTTTCTAATAAATTGTTACTGTGATAACTTTGGTGTCATGAGACTATTCTTTCTCAAAAAGTTTACATTTATTCTGAAATTTTACACCTTTTTCACTGAGTAGGAAATCCCTTTTAAGATGAAAGTTTGCTGCTACTTATAAGGGAAACAAACAAGCAAAAATACTGTGAAAATGAACTGGTCTTATACTTTTTAAAGTTTTATTTTGTTTTTAATTGATGCATGATAATTGTACATATTTGGGGGTAAAGTATGATGTTTTGATGTATGTATACGTTGTACAATAATTAAATCAGGAAAATTAGCATAGCTATCACCTTAAATATTTATCATTGTTTTGTGGTGAGAGCATTCAAAATCCTCTCTTCTAGATATTTGGAAAAATAAATACATTATTGTTAACGATGTTAACTATAGTCATCCTACTGTGCAATAGAATATCAGAAATTATTCCACCTAACTATAACTTTATACTCATTAACTAATCTCTCCTTATCCCTCCATTCTCCCCAGCCTCTGGTAATCACACTTCTACTCTGTTTAATATCAGATAAAGACACATCATCAACAACTACAAAAAACTCAGAGGCCAATATCCCTGATGAACATAGATGCAAATATCCTCAACAAAATACTAGCAAACTGAATTCAAGAACACATTAAAAATATCATTCACCATGAGCAAGTGAGATGCATTCTAGGGATGCAAGGATGGTTTAACATATGTAAAGCAATTAATCTGATGTATAACATTAATGAAATGAAAGAGAGGAACCACATAATCATTGCAATAGATGCATAAAAAGCATTTGATAAAATATTAATAATTAATAAAATAATAAACAAAAACTCAAAATAAAAGCCCTCAACAAATTGGGTATTGAGGAAATGTACCTCAACATAATAAATGCCATATATGAGAAACCCACAGCTAATATCATATAGAATAGAGAAAAGTTAAAAGCTTTTTCTCTATTTCTGCTAAAGAAGGATGCCCACTTTCACCATTTCTAGTCAACATTGTACTGAAATTCCTAGCCGAGTGATTAGGCAAGGGAAAGAAAAAAAATAGGGGGCAAGGCATCAAAATTGGAAAGGAGAAAGTAAATTATTTTTGTTTGCAAATGACATGATCTTACATAGTAAATTTTTAAGTACTCCACACACAAAACCTCTTAAAACTGATAAATTCAGGGAAGTTGCAGAATACAAAATCAACATACAAAAATAAGTAGCATTTCTATAGGTCAACAGCAAACTGTCTTTTTAAAAAATTAAGAAAAAAAACACCCATTTACAAGTGCTGCAAAAACAAACAAACAAACAAAAAAAACATACCTAGGAATAAATTTAACCAAGGAAACGGGTAAAGACCTCTATAATGAAAACTACAAAACATTGATTTTAAAAAATTGAAGAGGATACAAATAAATGGCAAGACATCTTGTATTCATGAATTGGAAAAATTCATATTATTGAAATTCTCCTTCTACCTGAAGTGATCTAAAGACTCAATGCAATCTCTATCAAAATATTAATGACACTCTTCACAGAAATAGAAATAACAATCTTAAAATTTGTATGGAATCACAAAAGACACAATAGCTAAAGCAATCTTGGACAAAAAGAACAAAACTGTAGGCATCACACTACCTGACTTGAAAATATACTACAAATCTATAGTAACCAAAACAGCATGGTACTGTCATAAAAACAGGAATATAGGTCAATGGAACAAAATAGGGATCTCAGAAATAAATCCATGCATTTATAGCCACCTGATTTTTTACAAAGGTGCCCAAAACACGTATTAGAGAAAGGACAGTCTTTTTAATAAATCAATATCCACATGCAGAATAACGAAACTAGATTCCTGTATATCAGAAAAATCAACTTAGTATGGGTTAAAAGTTTATATGTTAAGACTCAAAACTGTGAAGCTGCCAGAAGAAAACATAGGAAAAATGATTCATGCATTGGTTCGGGCAAGGATTTTTTGGATAGAACCTCAAAAGCATAGGGAGCAAAAACAAAAATAGACAAATGGGATTACATCAAACTGGAAAGCTTCTGCACAGTGAAGGCAATAATCAACAGAGTGAACAGACAACCTACAGAATTGGAGAAAATATTTGCAAACTATTTTTCTGACAAGTGATTAATATTCAGAATATATAAGAAACTCAAAAAACTCAATAGCAAGAAAACAAATTATCTGATTTTAAAATGAGCAAAAACCTGAATAGGCACCTCTTAAAAGAAGACATATAAATGGCCAACAGGTATACTTAAAAGTGGTCAAGATCACTAATCATCAAGAAAATGCAAATCAAAACCACAATATCATGTTGTCCCAGTTAGAAAAGCTATTATCAAAATAATAATTATAATAATAATCAATGGTGAGATGTAAAGAAAGAGGAACTCTTATACATTGTTAGTGGGAATGTAAGTTAGTAATGCTATTATGGACAGTAGTATGGAGATCCCTCAAAAAATTAAAAATTATCCAACAATTCCACTATTGGGTGTATATGCAAAGGAAATAAATAAGTCAAGAAGATATTCAATGTTTATTGCAACACTATCACAATAGCCAAGATATATAATCAATCTAAGTGCCTATAAATGTATGAATGGATAAACAAAATGTGGTATATACACACAATTAAATACTATTCAGCCATAAAAATGATAAAATCCTGTCATTTGCAACAACATGGATGAAACTAGAGGACATTACATTAAATGAAATAAGTTAAGCACAAAAGGACATGCAGACTCTAAAAATGTTGGTCCTACTTAAATCTAAGATCTGAAACCATAAAAATTCTAGAAAATTATTTTCCAAATGTGAAAATAAGCCTCAGTTCAGCTATTTTCCATGTTTGAGTGTGGTTCAAAAGTCACAAGAAAAGTACAGCTTATTTAGAACCCTCGATTTTATGATCCATTTGATTGATTTTTGGTGAGTTATTTAAAGGCATAACAACAAATCCTTTCATTATATTTTCATGTAGTTTGAGAATTTTAGCAATAAAAGGAAGACATTGTATACTGTTCAGGCTCTCTGAAAACTCTCAATAGTGAAAAAACAAAGAAAGCTAAAGAAAATATAAGAAAAACCTAGGAAAAACTCTTCTGGACATTGGTCTAGGCAAAGAATTTGTGAACAAAAGCAAACGTGACAAAAACAAAAAGAAATAAATGGGATCTAATTAAACTAAAAGGCTTCTGCAAAGCAAAAGTTATAATAGAGTAAACAGACAACCCACAGAATAGGAGAAAATATTCACAAATTAAATATCCGACAAAGAACTAATATCCAGAATCTACAAGGAACTCAAACAAATCAGCAAGAAAAAAAAAAAATTAAAAAGTGAGAAAAAGACATGAACAGAGATTTCTAAAAAGACAATATAGAAATGGCCAAAAAATACATGAAAAAGTGTTGAACATCACTAATCAACAGGGAGAGGCAAATTAAAACCACAGTGAGATAAAAAACACAGCCCCAGCCAGAATGGCCATTATTAAAAAGTCAAAAAACAATAAACGTTGGTGTGGATGTGGTAAAAAGGAAACACATACACTGCTGGTAGAGATATAAATTAGTAAAACCTCTATGGAAAACAGTGTGGAGAGTTATCAAGAACCAACAGTAGACCTACCATTTGATCCTATAATCCCAATATTTGGTATTTACTCAAAGAAAAAAGTCATTCTATGTTTACTGCATGACAGTTCACAATTGCAAGCATATTGAATCAACCTAAGTGTTCGTCAACAGTTGATTGGCTAAAGAAAATGTGGGGTGTGTGTGTGTGTGTGCGTGTGTGTGTCTGTGTCTCTGTGTGTGTGTGTGTGTGTGTGTGTGTATTTGTCATGGAATACTATTCAGCCATTAAAAAAAATTACATAATATCTTTTGCAGCAACTTGGATAGAACTGGAGGCCATGATCCTAAGTGAAGTAACTTAGGAATGGAAAACGAAATACCACATGTTCTCACTTATAAGTGGGAGCTAAGCCTTAATAGGTACACAAAAGCATACAGAGTGGTAATACACATCGAAGACTCAGAGGGAATGACGGGGAGGGAATGGGAGAGGGAGGGAGGGAGGGAGGGATGAAAATTACCTACTGGGTACAATGTATGCTATTCAGGTGATAGGCACATTAAAAACCCAGGCTTCACAATTATACAATTCATCCATGTAATCAAAACCACTTGTACCCCTGAAACTCTCGAAATTAAAAAAAAAATTAATAGAAATAAAAATAAAAAATTTTAAAGTTGGTCCAATACTTTTAAGCAAGCAAAGAAATGAATGCCAAACTAATTTATTTAAGAGAGAGACAGGTGGTATAAAGTTGAATAATCTTTAGTCCACTGAAATTAAACTCCTTTTAGTGACAAGTTAAGCCCATTCACAATACACAATTTGTCTATAGAACAAACCTACACATGTACCCTGAAACTAAAATAAAAGTTTAAAAAACAGAACCTTGAAGACCTTATCTTGTGCTTATTGTATTCCTGGAACTAGCACAGAAAATGTCTTCACAAATGCTATATGAAAGAATCAATAAGCCTAGAAAAATAAACCTCTACATGAGCTTAAAATAAAAAAGTTAAGCCCATTTCCAAACTGTTTTAAACTATTAAATATGTTTTAGAATTTGAAAGACAATTTGTTTCTTCTAAACATTTAAAATATAAATTCTCACCATGTTAATATTTTTTAAGTATCAAATGACTTTATTAAGCATACTAAAGAAGAGAACTTGAATATGTGTTAAGCTGGCTAAATAACTATATCCTGTTATATTTGGGACATTCTACTAAGATCTACCAAGAATTCATTATAATCTTTTGTGCCCTTTTGCCATCTGGCTTAAAGTGTGTTTGAGGCCAAATCCCAAAGTACAAAATGTCAGGTTGATATTTAAAGTAAGTTCAAGGTTTTAATAGTTATCCAAAACTTATTTGCCTTTGCTTTTTTCATTCTTTAATGAGCTGATATTAAAATGACCTGTCATTATTAAGATAAGGGTTTAAAAATTACAAACATGTGCAAATTAACATAAAATTAAACCCGGAAACTAATGGAAATCCAAGGAAGACTGGCTGCCAGGACATTTATTTTTTGAGGTTTTATTTTCTTTCCTATGCTTCCACCAGAGAACACTTAACCAGTAATGATAAATTGCTCTAATGAGTTCAGGTTTTGTTATGATACATAATTTTAAAAACCCAAAGAAAAATTTATAGAAACAGAGTAATAATCTCCTAAACTCCAAAGAGATTAAAATGTGTTTACATATTTCATCAGGTCAATAAAATTTTTGTCAGTAATTACATGGAACTAACTGTTTTTCTCCAAAGTTTGGATAAAAATTAGTCCCACATTATATCCAGAATCATTATCTATAGCTCTACTGTTTCATATTATAGTAGACGAATTTTTAAAATCTCATGTCCACATGACCTCACCCTTAAGAAACAAAGGTTGCTAATTCTGAAATGGAAATTTTAAAAATAAACAGGATTAACTTTGAACTCCAAATGGGAAAATAAGCCTCAGTTCAGCTATTTTCCAAGTCTGGGTGTGGTTCAAAAGTCACAAGAAAAGTACAGCTAACTTAGAATCCTTGATTTTATGATCCATTTGATTGGTTTTTGGTGACTTATTTAGAGGCATAACAACTAATTCTTTCATTATTTATCTTTTCATGTAGTTTGAGAACTTTAGCAGTGAAAGGGAGACATGGTGTACTGTTCAGGCTCTCTGAACACTCTCAATAGTGAAAAACAAAGAAAGCTAACTATCTGATTACAAAAGACTTACAACTCATGAATTTAACTCATATAAAATATTTGATTTGTTATATTTATTTACATATTTGGGAGCTGGATGGCTTTCTCTTGCCCTGCCTCCACGGACTATAAAATGTGTCAATTGCTCTAGTTTTTTAATATTCCTGCAAAGTTAGCAAACAATATCCAATTTTAAGTCTTGAAGCACTCCTAATGGTAAACTTGTCCCCTTCCTCAGCTTGTAGATAGAAACTAATCTCCTAAACGAATGCACAATTTCAATTTCATTCTTTGGTCTGAATCAAGAATTTATTGTACTAAAAACAGACACACTAACCTCATAATCATTTGTTCAATAATAAAGACTTCAAGAATTCTGTGAGCACTGTCACCAAGATGTACACTTAGGCCTACGAGAGGCAGACATGGTTAGCCACTCTGTTAGCCATCTGGTTACCCACGGGCCACACCCATGCCCAGCCACATTCCCTGAGGTTTAGGCATGTCTTGTTTCATGATGAAATTAGGGTTGAGATTCGCTTTATTTAGTGCATTGTGGAGAAGGGCTCTGCTCAACTACCTGTATTGGAAACTCCACACAAGTACTATGCAATAAAAATATAAAAAGTGAGTCACATGTAGTCCTGGCACTTTGGGAGGCCGAGGTGGGTGGATCATGAAGTCAAGAGATCGAGACCATCCTGGTCAAGAAGGTGAAACCCCGTCTCTACTAAAAATACAAAAATTAGCTGGGCATGGTGGCGCACGCCTGTAGTCCCAGCTACTCGGGAGGCTGAGGTAGAAGAATTACTTGAACTCAGGTGGCAGAGGTTGCGGTAAGCCGAGATCACGCCATTGCACTCCAGCCTGGGTAACAAGAGCGAAACTCTGTCTCAGAAAAAAAAAAGTGAGTCACAAATAGAATTTTAAATTTCCTACTAGCCTCATGAAGAAGACAGTAAAAATAAAATAAAATAAAAGTATGTTTTCAAATATAATTTATTTGTCCAATATATCCAAAATATATTTTCACTGATTTCAACCTGCAATCATTGTAACATTTTTGAACAAAACATACGTATTCTTTCTTGTCATACTATTTTCTAAATCCAGGGTGTATTTTACACTTACACCTTATCTCAATTCAGATTAGTTATATCCTGAGTGCTCAGTGGCCCCTGTGGGTAGTGACAAGAGTTTGGACAGTGCAGTTCAACATTACCACTCCTCTATTTGCTAACACAACCTCTAAAAAGAAATGATTAAATAATTATACAATTTAAGAATAGCTTAACATGATAAATATAAATAACCTGATGGCCAATTTTTATATTAGATCATTAGGGTGTGGTATTAATTGTTAAGGGTGCACTCATTAATTACATGACCTGGAGCATATTATTTAACCTGCTTGTGTTTCAGTTTCCTCATCTACAACATAGCAGAAATAGAATATTACCTACTTCTTAGGGTTGTTGGAGGATTAAGTAAATCAATATGCCTAAAGCACATAGAACAATGCTGGGAGAAGCAAGTGTTGTTAGAGGATTAAGAAAATCAATATGCCCAAAGCACATAGAACAGTCCTAGGAGAGGAAAGAGCTCTGTAATTGACGGCAGCTTTATTAGTAGTAGTAGTGTTCCTTCTGTAGAACAGTGCTTCTCAAAATATGTTTTAAAATACTGTCAGCATTACCTGCGATCTTTCTACAAATACAGAGGTACTTTGTGAGAATTTTTATTTTACTAAGATTCCCAGATGACTCTTACGCACAGTAAGATGTGGGTAGCAATGGCCTAGAGATTAAGGAGAGACATTTTTTACATTATTAAAATGACAAATATGGTATCTAGAAATAACAATTTATGCTATAATCTGTAAGAAGAAAAATTGTGGGAAATAGATTAGGCAAATGAAAAGCTCTAGAAATATCAAACTATAAAAAGGAAATTTGATATAGAGACAAAGCAAAAGCATAAGGAATCTAACTACAGTGGCCAACTTCCATTTTAAAGATTCGTTACCAAAAAGACTAACTCAGTACAGAGGAGGAAATAAATGAGCACAAAGGTAGAAACAAATATTCCATGTCGGGATCTTTTTGTGTTTCTCACAACCCTCCACAATTAGTTAGAGCCTGTTAACAGCCCAGCGAAGAGGTTAAAACAGGTGACTTTACCCATTTGATAAATGAAGAGACTGAGGCCTGGAGAAATCACGGCTTTCCTATATTACAGAGAATTAAATGTCAGAGTTAAAATAGGTATGACTAAAATGGCATGACAATAAAACAGCCGTGACTAAAATTTTCTCAATCAAATCCTTGTATTACATGGGTGTATGGGGAATAATAATACTAGTAATAGTAATAATAACAGTAGTTAACATTGTTAAAGGACAGCTACTGTACTCGGGACTTGAAATATGTTAACTAAATAACAACATTAACCCTAATAATGGCACCCTAATAGCAGGTGCTATTATTACTCCTATGTTATAAATGAGGAAATTGATGCATAGTAAATTATCTGCCGAAATTTCCATGGTTAAGTCACTGAGTCCAGCTTGTACTTAGGCAGTCTGGCTCCTGAAACCACATTCTTAACAATTATAATATATATAATGCCTATTTAACTTACCAGTTGGGGCAAGGGGGTTGGTGAATTACACAAGATGTAATTGCCCAATAGGGAACTGAATAATAAATTTTCAAATAGTTCTTGACTTTATAAAATGCATTATTCAGTTTTTTTAACCCAAAGGTATTTCTATATCTAGTTCTTTCAGAAAACATTTACTATGAAAGCAATATATGATAGATTGGCTGTTAAAGTTAAAACTTTGCCAAAAATTGGATATGAAAGTGAATATTTGAAAAGCATTCAAAGTTTAACTGAAAAATCTCAAGTCTATCTAAAATAACTAATAAGACTATTTTGTTGCACCTCTATCTGCAAGGGCTAGGTGTAGTGGGGAAGGATGGTAAGAAAAATTAACTTAGGCAACTGGTGAATCTTCAGACCATTTTGACACATTCAGTCCCTTTCAGTGACTTAAAGACCAAATGATTTATTAAAATCTAAATCTTCACTTCTTCACGGCAAAAGAAACTACCAACAGAATAAATAGACAACCCAAAGAATGGGAGAAAATATTAGCAAACTATGCATCCAACCAAAGTTTAATATCTAGAATCAGTAAGAAACTTAAATAAATCAACAAGCAAAAAACCAAATAACACCATTAAAAAGTGGGCAAAAGACATGAACAGACATTTCTCAGAAGAAGACATACAGGTGGCCAACAAACATGTGAAATTACTCACCATTAATCATCAGAGAAATACAAATCAAAACCACAGTGAGACAGTCAATCACTAGTTAGAATCATTGTTCAGCTACTGTGGAAAACAGTTTGGAGATTTCTCAAAGAACTTAGAAGCATCATTCAACACAGCAATCCCATTACTATGTAACCAAAAGAAAACGAATTGTTCTACCAAAAAGACACATGCCCTTGCTTATTTATTGAAGCACTATTCATAATAGCTAAGTCATAGAATCAACCTAGGTGCTCATCAATGGTGGACTAGAAAAATAAAATGTGATACATACACACATGAAATACTACACAGTCATAAAAAAGAATAAAATCATGTTCTTTCCTGCAACATGGGTGGAGCTGGGAACCATTATTCTAAGAAAATTAGAAGGAACAGAAAACCAAATACTGTATGTTCTCACTTATGACTGGAAGCTAAACACTGGGTACACATAAACATAAAAACACTGGGGACTTACTAGAGTGGGGAAGAAGGGAGAGGGGCAAGGGTTGAAAAACTAATATTTGGGTACTATTTTCAGTACCTGGGTGACAAGATAATTCATATCCCAAACTTCAGCACCACACAATATACCCAGGTAACACACCTGCACATGTATCCCCTAAATTTAAATTAAAAATTGAAAAAGAAAAAAGCTGGATAAATATATATAATGTTTAAATGTGGCAAATATTTTGAAAATATTGACTGGTATTTAAGATATCAATTTTTAAAGAATAAAATATTTGATTTCTTAGGCAGTATAATTTTAGATATATCTTTTGTTTTAAAATTCAATTACTGTCATAATAAAAAAAAGTTAGCAAAATGAAAAAAAAGAAAAAGTCTAAATCTTCTTTTATGTAATGAATCAATCATATTAAATCTTATTATTTTTTGTTCCTGCACCTATCTATGTGGGTGATAAAGTAAGAGAAGGATAGAGAAGTCTATTTACTTTATGTTCAGTACATCTCTGTCAAAAGCAGGAGTTACAGCTCTCCTCTTTTGATCACCACAGCTGACTTTGAATGCTATGGTGGAATCATTGTGCAAATACTGGTCCTTCTTATCTGCTTGTGAACCCCCAAAATTTGAGACTGGTCTCAGTTAATTTAAAAAGCTAATTTTGCCTAGGTGGAGGACACAAACCAGTGTCACAGTCTCAGGAGGTCCTGGACACACGTGCCCCAAGGTGGTCAGGGCACGGCTTGGTTTTATATATTTAGGGAGACATGAAACATCAGCTCATTATATATGTAAGATGTACATTGGTGTACATTGGTTTTGTCCAGAAAGGCAGGACAACTCAATCAGGGAGGAGGCTTCCAGGTCATAGGTAGGAGAAAGACCAATGGTTGCATTATTTTGAGTTTCTCCTTTCCAAAGAAGGCAATCAGACATGCATTTATCTCATGAGCAGAGAGATGAATTTGAATAAAATGGGAGGTAGGTTTGCCCTAAGCAGTTCCCAGCTTGACATTTTCCTTTAGCTTAGTGATTTTGGAGGCCCCAAGATTTCCAAGATTTATTTTTCTTTCACATTTCCCCATTTTCTTTGTAAAAATCTTCTGGAGAAAACAATTTAGAAAAAAATGAGTCTCTGGTCTCAGGTTTTGTCGATCTCTGATTATTAGTATTTTTTTTTCCTAGACAGGTAGGTCCTCAGTTATTAGGAAAGATAATTTTTAGCAGGTTGAGAAGTCTCATGTCCTGTGAAGAGGAAATAGGGGAAGGAGAAAATCCAACAACAAACGAAAGAACAATCCTGTAAAACTGATATAGGCCACATTACTCTGAAGTCCACACATCAGTAGGCAGGTATAAAAGTGGCTTATGAATGTAAACAGGTTGGTGTTATTTTCTTCCGAAGTTTAGGTTGTCTAGCTTCAGTTTGCAGGGCTTTAAAAAGCACAGCTTAGTTTTCAGTGACTCCAAATTAGGAAAAATGGGGAAAACATTTGAAAACACTATTTTGAAGACTTGTAGCCAAGGAAAATTAGAATTCAGTCCAAACTGTAGAAAGTCATAAAAGCTGAAAAGCATTAGGCAAGACTTTAATCTAACAACAGGTATACTCTACTTTTTAAAACATAATTTTTCTCTCTCCAGTTTCTCATTTTTACTAAAGATCCATCATTGTAGGACTGATTTGCTTGTTACACTTGACCAGATTATTTGTATAAAGTGAAGCAAGAATAATTATTTTTTACATACACTTTTTAAATTGGCCTTGATGGAACTTTGTTCCATAGAAGGAATCTGAAATAAGACATTTTTAAATTCTTGTCTTTTGATTCCATCAAAGCCATGAATTTGTACCATCAAATATCTATGACTTGGGTGAATTCTTCTCCTTTTGAGGTCTCAAGATAACTTGGGACCCTAGGACTGTCAGAAAGTGGCATACTTTACTTACAGGTCAGGAACCCTGTACAGTGACTGTGTAGACCAGGTATGAAGCCAGTTTTCCCAAGGGGCTTTTATCAGCTCTATGAGTCAAAGGAAAGCACATCCTTCCAGTCAAAGCCTTTGTAAAACAACCATTTTCTCCTGTTGTGTCCTGATACAAATGAAAACAGATTCTTACTGCATTTATGCAAATAACTATATTGTCATAAGTTAAGAATATTCACAAATACTTTGCAAATTCTGGATGAATCAGATAGAGAGAAACAAATATACTTCAAATTTTGTTTATAGAAGTATACTTAATTGTTAAAAGCTGTCAATAGCGCAAAAGAAAAGTTCCTTTGACTCTGAAAAACAAAACACAGGATCAGCAACATTTTAAGCAAAAACAAAAAAGATTACTTGTCTTCTATTAGTTCAGTCTATATGGTTAGTTCTTGTTCTGCTTGATATTCATGAGCATTTCAGCTCTTCATGAATCCTGAAAGTTTTTCCTCTATCCTCATGTCACAATCTCCAAAGTTATCAGAAACATGCATTCAAGAACACCTGTTAGAGTTTTACAGCTGATTATAAAACCACCTTCTAAAGAGGACCAAAGTAAGACAATAATTGTCCATGGATGACAAAACATTTTAGGGCAGCCATAGTCAAAGAGACATTAACAAGGAAATTTGTTACCTCTGTGGCACACAATAATTTAACATAACAATTATAATTATTACTGACAATGTACACTAAGTCTTATGAGAGGTCATTGTCACATAAGTCATTTATTCAACCAAAGTGATAACTCAAGGATTTCAAAAAAAGGTGAAAACCTTCATTCTTTTAGAGAGGAGAATTAATTTTCCAAACAATAAGCCCTAATAAAAACAGCATGAAGTTAATAGATTTGTATTTTAAAATTTTATAAATAATCTATATAATTTTAATCTTGTCCATAAGATATAACTTCCATAATAAGCCTTTCATAACCTTTATTAAGGAGTTGATTAATGCCTCAATAAAACCTTGTTAATCTAACACAGGGTTGCACATGCTGGTCTTATATCAGTGTGCCTTCGACATTACTGGTTAATTTATTTAATTATAGAGAAAATAAATTTATTTTATCTATCAAAATTGGCCCTTAAATTTCACACTTCCACCTATTCTGCAACAATCCCTGGGCCTTGAGAAGTTGAATAGCTTTAATTTCTGGCCCTGTTTCTCAGGAATGTAATTTATTTTGATTGGCATCTTCTAAAGGGCCCAAAGATGAGGCTTTAATTGCTGTCAGTGTTGAAGATTTAGCAAGACTTGCTGTACTTTTTAGACTCAGAAGTCAAAGCCCTGTAAATCAATGTCACAAGGACTTAAAAAGCACATACAGAAAGATACACAGGTATAATAACCTTAATTTTTAAAAAAAGTTATCTCAGTTTTTTCTAAGCAAACCAAAACTTAATAATAATGGCAAAGGAATTATTTCAATAAAACATAAAATCTGTTAGGCCAGTTAGCAAAAGGCAAAAGAAAAGACCTGCAGTACACAGAATATTATGTTGGAAGAAAACATTTCCTTTACACTTTTAAGAAAACCTTGTTAGCATCAGGCCACAACATGAGGGGGAGAAAAAAACTTATATGAGCTGAAATAAGTTGAAGGAGAACATTACCATTTCATGTCCTTTAAAAAAAAAGAGAGAAAACTGAAAATGGTGAGATGAAATACAAGTTGAACTTTGGGTAAAAAAAAAATTAAAACCTCATATAATTTCTTAAGAGTAAATCAATTGCTTAAGAAAATGTTATTGTTCTAATTAATTATTTAATGCATAGGTGTTTTTTCCATAAAACCCAATCTCTAGCAAGACCATCATAATTTCCCTTTAATTATACACAACTTGATCACATAAAGAGTTTTTTTTTTAAATAAATCTTCTTATTGTGATTTATACAGACCATTTGTGACATGCTTTAGCTTTCTGGTTTGTCCTGGACATCCCTCTTTCTTAAACAACCAGCCTTGTATTCTAGGACTAAATTTGCCATATAAGATTCTTTCTCATATAAAATTTATTTCTCTTTAAACTTTCTTACCAAAAACTACCTCTTTATTGCTATAACTTTTTTATGTCTCTTATTTCCTGGCTTCTATTACATTGTTTATTCATAACCTTTAAGTAAGTTTTGAATTGGACAAAAATTGTTTACCTTTTTTAAAAGGGCATTTGTTTTTTAGAAAGAATGCTATCCTACCATGTATTTTTATTGGGAAATATCCATATAATGCAATATCTATTATATAATTTAATATAACTTTAGATTCTAAATTATGACAAGTTTGTTTACAAGTATTTATTCCATTACATTTACCTAATTATTTTATTTTAATTATTTACCTAGATTATTTACAAAAACTGCAGTAGTCGTTGTTTAAAGTTATGAAATTCACCATTGCAAAATTCTAACTGGGTCAGTGAAAAAGATACGAACTAACTGATTCCATCTTGCTTGTAACCTCCAAGCTGTCCTTGTTTATGCCTGGACTTTGAGAGAAACTTAGTTTTTAGTTTAGCTTTGAAACAAAGATAATAACAGTCCTTTCCTAAAACAAACCTTTTCATTGCCTGTGGGCTAGACTGCCTAAAGCCACAAGATTAGAAGTTATGGTAATTTTACTAAATAATTCAAGATGTAGCTATTTTCATTAAGCCAATATCAAGGTCTTATTTATTAAAAATTACATATGCAAGGATTATTCTTTTTTGGGCTGGATTTATAGTTTGGTAAACCCCACACCAAATTTTGATACCTTATACTATTTGGCCAGGATAAATATGAATTGCTTGACTAATAAATGCAAACAAAAATTGCATGATGGCAATTCTTAAGACATTTCTAATATTATTATACTTTACCAATAATTTTAAAGTTAGCTTATTGAAGATTTTACCTAAGTTACATGAACTTGAAAAAACATTTGATGAGTCTTTTTCCCTGATAAAGTATTTGATTCAAGCGCTTTTATTTTCTTAAGCCAATTAATTAGAGCTCTTTTGTAGATTTTCAGTACTGAAACGTTGAGTACATAACCCAGAAATACACAGACGTATTAAACGTGCCCTTAGAATTACATCTAATGAATTCATAAAGACATTTTGTTTTCCCTTCTTAGACTTTCAAATTCTTGATAACCTGTTTCAATAGGTAACCTGTATCAATTCTTGATAACCATAGGCATTTGTCAGCTAAGTAACCTTAAATTTGCATATTAAAGGAAACAACCCAGGTGAAAATCAAATAGCAAAATTCACATTACAGGGTATGCAGAGAAAAAGTCTAGTGTGCTAGAGGGAAATTAAAGTGGATTTAATTGCCCATTATACATAAAATTATAGAAATTATAAAGGCCTTTTAGATATATACACACACATATATACACACACACAAAGATCCTATAGCTTTTATTTCAGAAATTTAGCCATGAGATAGATACAAATTCACTGGCTTGAAAACAAAAAACCTGTTGTATCAAAACAGTGGTTTTTATCTTAATAGAAAAATAGCAGATTTAAAGCAGGAGAAAAATAAAACAGTGGAAAAAAGAACTTACTAACTCTGTAGTTTGCAGATCAATCTTAGGGCTCTTTTTCCTTAATGTAAATGGGCGCAAAGACCATATTACTTCAATTTTACATAATCTCTGGGAAGTAGAGGTACCACAAAATCTAGAGTGCTTGCAAGAGGGTCATTCTCCTTGTTTTCTCCTCATTCTTTATTTGTTTCCCGCTAATTTTTTTCTTAAAGGGAGGAACTGAGCTGTGGCCTAGGGTTTTTGTATGGTGTATTGATGTGTGCTGCTTGTGAGCAAGACTCCACAGTGTGTCACAACTGAGTCATTTCCACCCTCTTATGGGTCTCAGTTTCTCTCTCCAAAGGTCTGTGACCTCTAAGAGGGCTCAAAACACCAGGTGATCAGCCCTTATATGTATTTCCTGGAGGATCCTTTTTTTAAAAATTAATTTTTGTTGGGAATTTCCCTTCAGGGTCACTGCACATCCCAGGCGGTCAACCTCCCAGGGGCACCTTGCGTCTGAGAGGAGCAAATGCCCTTTCTCTTCAGAGCTCAGAAAACTCAGTTTCTCATTTACTTATGAATACAACAATTCAATTCCTCACATAAATGTGCATAGACCAGCCAAATAAAGATTAATTTGGGGAGGAAAAAACAATAGAGAAGACTCCTTAGAATGCACCTCCAAACTAGAGTTCGAATCCTTAAACGATAACTTCCTAGGACAGAATAAAAAGGAAAAAACAGCTCAGACCACTTCCTGTAGTGCTCAGCCACCCCTATTTTGTAGCTCTCATCCGCCATTGCACATGCCAAGGTCAAGTCCTCTCACAGTACAAGGTAATTCCTGGACCCCCAAAGCCAAAGAGGTCAGATTATGCAATACAGGAAAACAGAGCTTCAGACCTAAGAAAAATCTGCCCATGGTTCTTGAAACTTCACAAGGAAGACAGAGCACCCCAAAAAAGGTGAGTGGCACCTTTGTTCTGAATTCTTTAAAGGGGTTCAAGTCATTTAGAAGCCTTCTCTAGTTTGTTTGTTTGTTTTTTGTACTGCAGATGGCAAAGAGGGAAGGAGGTAGGGTGAAAGAAAGGTAAACGAAAGAATATATATATTTTTTTTTTTTGAAAGAAAGAAAAAGAGAGGAAAGAAAGTGAGAGTGAAAGAAAGAAAGAAAAAGAATGTATGAGAGAAAGAAAGAGGAAGAAAAAGAGGGAGAGAGAACAGGATTCTTGTTCTACTGCCCAGGCTA